>CAJNOL010003557.1:0-21659 GCA_905250125.1 Rotaria sordida
CACAGTTAAAATTTGGGATGGAACTTATGTCAAAGATGATAAAAAAACGATCATCATCTTTCAAAAGTCAAGCATATGATTTGTGTTTGTTTTACGATCCTCGAATCTAACATATCGAGTTAATTCATCTTGCTTTCATGATGTCCGTAGATTATCTATATATATATATATCTTGAAAGATAATGACAATTTTCATTGTCATCATCACTATCATTATCGATTTCTCCTAAAGAAGCAGTTGATTTTCTAACAATTTCTAATTGTTTCTTTTTGTTTTCACAATATTTTTGTGTTTGAGATTAGTTTCTCTTCGTTGTCTACTGCAAAGTAGGATAATTTCAATTTAGAATGGCAGTTACAAAATGTATATCCTATAATTTGATATTATATTTGAGAATAGTGACACACTTATTCATTTTTAAAAATAGACCACCGATGAATCGATAGTTGTCGTCTTAACTTTGTTTTTTAAATACCAAATGGTGTTTGTTTCTTGAAGAAAAATTTTCATTAAGTTTTTCTTGAGTGACATAAGCTTTCTAGTTTATGAATAATGATTTGCTGAACAAAATGTAACGAACAATTTTCCAATTAAAAACAAATAATCATTCTTTTCAAAGGTATTGGATCAAATAATTAATATTTAAAGAATTATTGTAAATTAGTCTATTTAATCATATGTCATTGTTATGTTTCTAATTTACAAGATCTAACGTATGCATTTTCAATTTTTTTAAATTCAATTTTACATTAATTTATGTTACAGGTATCTCTTTCACATATGCATACATCTTCTTCTCTTTTCTTTCTCTCTTTCATTTTCTCTTCATTTTTATTTGACCTGATTTAACCTCGCCACGTATTTCATCTTTATTATGACGACTAGATATATCTTCTCTCTTTGTTTTATGTGAAATCATTTAATCTAGTCGTCCGCCAATTTTTTATATGTTTATATAAACTATTTTTTCGTGGCTAGTCGAATTCATATAGAATGAAATTACGTCACACATTCTCTCTCTTTCTCCTCTGATTTATATGTTCTTCCTAATCTATTAGAAGAAAGATTTTCCAAGTTGATTTATAAATCTCCTAACAATTTAACAAATCATTTTAATTAAAATACTGCATTTCAAAAAGAGTATGGGCGTTATAATAAAACAAATTTTCAAACTATGCGATTGACGCCTTAAATTCATCATATAAATTTATTCATATTTTAATGACAGAAAAACAAAAACACATGAAGACAATGGGCACACCCAAAACACAATCATGGTAATAATGATAAGTGCATCGAGATATAATGCATTAGAAAAGAAACAAAAAACAACAAGGGGTTATAAAGAAAAAGTACGTTATAAACGTAGAATAAAAAATTTTCAATTTGATTTTATACTGTCTATTAGCCAGAAAAAAACAGTCGAATTTTAATCATGAAGCACAAAATGAATGCAAAGACATTGATAAATATGATCAACGTGCACTAATTATCTTATGTTGTTTGACAACATCGAACATATATTAGAATAATATTCTTCTAAAAAAATGTATCAGAAAAGGATTTATTTTATCAAAAATTGAATTAGATTTTATAAATCTATTTAAATAAGATAATGTTATTGGATTATGCATTGGAATTAGATTAATGGATGCTTTATAAGTAATGAGTCGATTTTTATTTGTGTTTCTATCTTTGTACCATATTCAATGATGAAGAGGGATTAAATATATATATTTTTGAAGAGTAACATCTAAGCTATTATTCAACAGAAATTTCACTCAATTTGTATCAACTGCATGACAATATCACATTGGTAAAAATATTGAAAAACATTCTGTCAAAGTCAGTTTTTTTTTATCTTTTTTGTAAAGAACTACTCACTCAATATTTTGTGAATACCTCTGTCAGTTTTCCGTGCGTTGACTTGAGTTTTAATTAATTTTTTTCGAACGATGACCTATGCAATTCTTTAGAAAATTCAAGAAAAACATCTTTTGGAAAGAATAACGGAAAACTATCTGAAATCTGTTTAGTTAGGAGAAATGAGATAATTTGTTTTGTAAAAAAAACAAAGTGTCTGTGAAAGTAAATCTTCTTGGAGTGTAATGCAACTGATCAGATATGGTTTTTCAATCACTATTTTAAAGAGCTGTTTTTCTTAGATTTTGTAGAGAATTGTAAAGCCTATCGTTTGGGAAAAAATAAATAAAAACTCGAGTGAATGTATGAAAAAGTGATCAAGGTATTCACAAAATATTGAGTGAGTAGTGCTTTACAAAAAAAATATAAAAACTGACTTTGACAGAATTTTTTCAATATATTTACCAATGTGACACTTTCATACAGTTGATACAAATTGAGTAAAATTTCTGTTAAATAATAGCTTAGATATTACTCCTCAAATATACATATATCCAATACTCTTCGTCATTAAATATGACAAAGATAGAAACATAAATAAAAATCGACTCGTTACTTGCGAAATATCCTTTATAACTAGAACTTCAATTTGAAGCATAGATTTTACTTATATCGATCTATTATTGATATTCATTTATTTCACCTACTTTGTAATAGCTGTTGCAAGACTACTATTCACTTGCAATTAGAAACCAATATGCAGTTAGGTACAAATATACAGCAACTTGAATGCCAACTACAATATCGGTTCGGATCTTAGATATCGATTTTGTCGTCTAAGTGTCCATTGTAGAAGGTTAGATATAACCCATACAAATAAAAATGTCATTCCCTTTCAATATGTTTTAGAAAAAGATTTTCTGAAAACAAAAGATAAATATCAGTAAAAGTAGAACTTTCAGACAAACTAATTTAAATGAGATTTTTCTTTAGATAAATTCTTACTTGTTGATTGACACAAGTTCCGAGATTCTCACGATTATATAATATTGTGCAAATCAAAAAATATCATTGTCATTATCTATATTTAGTGTATGTATATTATAAGCTATTCATAATATTGCTTCTAGTTCAACTACAGTAACAACATCGCTTTCATCAATTGAAATTTTTTTGTTAATAAGGATCACGAAACCAATGATGATATAGACTTTTACAATTATTCAGATCTGAAAGACAACTTTTTCCCTTATAATAATTTACAAATAACTTAGTTGCATACGAAAACAAGTCTACTGCATTGGGTGACATTTCACAAGATCTAAATAGAAAAAAAAAGAAAAGATTTCTATAGATATTTCATGCAAACAATATGTTTTCTACATATTTTTCCAGATCTTTAGAAAAGGGAATATGATTTATGTTTAGTAGAAAAAAAAAGAACAAAATGAAATGAAATAGTCAGTAAATGAAATAATTATAAAATCAGTAAATTTTGTTGATTGATCAGTAAATTATTTAAACGGTCAGTTATTAATTGATTATGTTCGTAAAATAAATTTAAAATATCAGTAAATACAATTTATCAATACTTGATTATATCAACAGGATCGGTATAAAAGTTGAAATAGTTATAAGGTGAATCATTTTTCTTTTTCTTTTTCTATCTTTTCATCTGTTCTACATGTTTTCGTTCTTCTGACCTTATTCTTTTGACCCGCATATTTTATGAATAAGAAGAATTATTGCTTTAATTCTTCTCATTGTTCATTATCTAAAACAAATGGAAAGAAACTTCTCAACTTCTTCCCAAGTCGTTGTCTTTATCTATCTTTATATAGAAATATTTAGTTTCGTTTCAGATAAAAATAGCATATTTCGCGTTTACGAAATTTCATATATGTGCAACTATCAAATTGATAAAGATTTTTCAATATGAAAACGATGTATGAGATGAAGAGATAATAAAAGAAGACCATGAAATAAATGGGAATAAAAGAACCTTAAAAAACAAAGAGAATCAAAATGTTGGATGAAAAAAAAACAAGCATTTGATTATGAATGGTTAAAACCAAATAATGGCTGGTAGAAAGGTTTACAACTTTATGCACAGTACAAACAATGCCTTAGAAGTAATAAATAAAACAATTAGAGTTAATGAAACTTTTCGAGAACGTCATGTTTTATCAAGATTTTTAATAATTGGTCAATCAAATGGAATCTACCATTAGCTAATGCAAGAATATTTGCTACAGAACTAACAATATCTTTAGAATTATGGGCTTCATCATATCAATGGACTAAATCAACAAAACATATCATTTACATTCTAAATGACTCTCTGAAAAAAATATTTTATACCCACTCATGACTTAGAATCAACTACACAAGCTAACTTAATTAAATATAACAAGAAATGGATAAGTTTTGATCAGTTCAAAAAAGTATTCGATATTTGGTTTATGCAAATGCAAAATGATTTGCACCGGAAAATATTGAAATGCAACTGTTCAATTGTTTTTTAAGAATTATATATGCCAACACATGATGGATATGGTTATTCGTTTGAAGTACTGTAAACCACTAGCAACAGCAAAGACAATGTCGATCAACAAGAAAAGAAAAAGAGATTGATCAGCAAAGGTTAAAACTGTTTTACTAATACAATGATTCAATTTTCATTTTTCTTCAATTATTCTTTAAATTTCTACTTGTTGATTCTATGATTTCTTGATTTATTTAAATTTATTTTCTATCGATAAAGGTTATTTTTCTATTAATAAATTGTGTATTGTTTTTCCACTGACTAAGTTTGTATTTTTTACTGATATAAATTGAAATTTTTTATTGATACTTAGATTTAATAAACTGATCAGTTCAGTACTGATCATTTCATCTATTCTACTGACAGCTTAAATGGTACCCTTTAGGAAACAGGTATATTCGAAGCATTTTAGCATTATATGATGAAATATATATTACAAAACAATGATAATTATGACCAATACTATAACTCGGATATTCTTGAATAAGCACTCTTGGTCGTTGTCGATAAGTAAATGGAGATCTTAAAAATCAATTTATAATTTTTTTTTTCTGATTTTAAATCATACTTAACATAGAATAATAGATTAAGAATATATTGTTGCCAATGATTTTAGTCGTTCGATACATAATTTCTGAATAGTATCATCAAATATAATTTATGGATTAGAAATTAATGTAGATACTTCTAATTTTAGTGATAGATGATAGAAACATAATAGTTCGATGAAAACTAATGTGATTTACATAATCTATACATAGACAAAATAAATACAAAAGACGATGATCATCAACAGGAGCAGGTTATTTAAAACGATTCGTATTAGTGATAGTTTTACAGATAATAGAATGTTACTTATGAGTTTATGTCAATACTCTTGTTCTCATTCATCAATGGATCACTTATATTAAAAGAAAGATTTCTAATAAATAGTATATATATATTTATATATTAATAAACATTCGAGGAAGCATGATGTGTGTATATCAATAGTCAATTTATGAAGATAAATTGTATTCAAAAGATTTGGTAAAATCATTTGTAATTCTAATGAATATTTTCCTAATTACTTTAACATTTCCATGATCAAGATTAAATCGAAATCAATATATTCTCTAGAAGAAGCAATTGCGGCGAACATATCTTTTATAGACATACAAAATTAAATTTCCTATCATAATATTAAAATTCTTTGTTTTCTTTTTTGTTATCAGAGAAAAAAATCTAAATTCTATAATGAATTGAAAAAAATATTTGTTTACTTACCTTACCTAGATAAACTCCTTCAATTTCAACATAGTTAAATGGATTAGATGGTGTCACATCAATTAATAAAGTATGTATTTGTTTTATTAAATGATGACATAATAATTTATCAAGTTCATGTAATTTAATATGGATTAGATGAAAACGTTGAAGTAATATTGTCTGATGGAATTTAAGAGACAATGAAATGAGTAATCATTCACCACCAACAATAACGTAGGTTAATGTTATACATAATGAGACAACACATTGTCCTATTAATCTCGAAACAATTTAACAAAGATTATTGAATATTTATAATAACATTATATTATCACCAATATGAATGCGATACAAATATTAATATATAATCATTCTTGAGAAACGTTCATTCAATTATAAAAATTATTGAAGAATTTCAACAGGAGACAAATAACCAAAACTTTCAACAAAAAAAACAAATATCGCCGGGTAGCAATTCCAACGTACTGATGTCCATTTCTTTTTTCATGTTTCTTGTTTATCCTTATTGAGTTATATATATGTATACAGGGCAAGCTAAAAGTAACAGGACAAATAATTTTTTCGTTTTTTCTTGTAATATATTCAGGTAGATCTCATATTTTTATCACATATACTAGGTGATATAAATCAAAGATGCAACATATGATCAGTATCTAGATGTAGAAACTTGTTCAAAAGCGTATAAATAAGACGAAACTTGCCAGTGGAATTATGTTGATGAGCGTGTGAATCAGTACCTGAGCGATTGCAACTTTGCAAAGACTTAGAGGATGAACACATTGAACGATTTTTGTGAAAAAGCTCACTTTTAAAAAGGTTTCACAAATATGTGCTATTGTGCGTATTATTTTCTAGT
Source organism: Rotaria sordida (assembly GCA_905250125.1). Lineage (NCBI taxonomy): Eukaryota > Metazoa > Rotifera > Eurotatoria > Philodinida > Philodinidae > Rotaria > Rotaria sordida. The sequence goes on from CAJNOL010003557.1 coordinate 6,535, forward strand.
TCAATTTCGGTAGTAAATATTTTCTTAGAACTTAGACTTGTTTCCTTACTTTTAACCATCCTATATTTGCACGTTTCTGAAGAAATTATTACATCTAGATATTGATCATATCCTACATCTTTGGATTATATCACCTATTATCCGTTTCAAAATAGAATGAACTGAATGTAAATTGAATAACTTTTGATAGGAACAACATAGAGAGCTGCGGTTTTCATCTTTGGAAAGAGGAGACTCGGGACTATAGAAGTACGTGAAAATTGATTGGTTCGACAATTGATCAATGAGATAAATTCTTGCTAGACATTTTGAAAACAAAATAGGGAAAGTATTTTTCATTCGATTTTTACTTTTTATATAATTATTCGATAGAAAAAATTGTTCTCTTTCGATCTACACAAGGCCGAGATCTCTAGCTTGTTCCGTTAAAGAGTTATAAGGGTTTTCTTGAGACTCCAGATTTCGGCTATTTGGCCTTGGAAGTGGTCAATATAGGGGCAATTCACCACGCTGAGTCGAGTGGCGATGTTTGTATTCAGTTTTCAACTCATCTAAAAGCACTATGTCAATTTTTCGATATACCCCGCGTTTTACGCAATATAGCACAAAAACTAGAACTTCTGAAAATGTTGATATTATGGTTTAGATGAGTTGAAAACTGAACACAAACATCACCACTCGACTCGGCGTGGTGAATTGCCCCTATATTGACCACTTTCAAGGCCAAATAGCCGAAATCTGGTGTCTCAAGAAAACCCTTAAAATTCTTTAACGGAACACGCTAGAGATCTCAGCCTTGTGTAGATCGAAAGAGAACAATTTTTTCTATCGAATGATCATATAAAAAGTAAAAATCGAATGAAAAATACTTTCCCTATTTTGTTTTCAAAATGTCTAGCAAGAATTTATCTCATTGATCAATTGTCGAACCAATCGATTTTCACGTACTTTTATAGCCCCGAGTCTCCTCTTTCCAAAGATGAAAACCGCAGCTCTCTATGTTGTTCCTATCAAAAGTTATTCAATTTACATTCAGTTCATTCTATTTTGAAACGGATAATAGTATATGTGGTAAAAGTATGAGATCTAACCGAATATGTACAAATAAAAAATCAAAAAAATTTATTTGTCCTGTTACTTTTAGTCCATCCTGTATATATTTATATAGACATACACAATGATAAACGTTTGTCTATTTCATTGAATGACATTGTTTTTTCGAATGTTTTTCTTTTATTATAAACAAATGAATTTGAAGAAAAACAGACAAAGAAAAGTATTGACATTGATATCTATTCAATGTATATGTATAGAAAGCAATTTGTTTGTTTTATCTATAGATATATTATATTCAAAATATAGTAACATAAACTATTCTTTAATAATTATTTAAATGAAAAGAAAAGAAAATAAATATCTTTTTTGAAATTTAATTCTTCTTTCGACATGAAAATCAAGAAAAATTCGATAAATAGATTGTTTTTGATAAAATAAAAATGATCAATTCCATTTATTTTACAATCTCATGTTAAATGCCATATAAAAAAGGCAGCCAATATAATCGTAATACTCAGATAGACTCAAAATCAATAAAATGAAACACGTTAAATTGTATATAAAATAAAACTCGTTTTGAAATATCAAGACCATACCGCACATTCTAACTCGTTACAACTTTCAAACGAATTTTTAATCGTTTAAAATTCTAATCCATATAATAACGAGTAGAAACATGGAAATTTATCATGTAATTTTCATTACATATATCGATGCATTTTTACGACGTTGAATATTTTTACGCGTTCATAATGTTTTAGAATGTGTGCTTTTGACGATTTAGAAATCACTTAACAGTTTAAACGCGCTTTCTTTTTTTATACGTTTGAACTTTTTAATCAAGTTAATCTGTTTAAAACAAAAAAGACGATTTCATAGTTCAAGTCTCTTTAATATATTCTCATGATGACTTCTTAACTGTTTCAATTTTTTCCATTCTCTAACATTACCATATTGATAGGATGTGGATGTGGACATTTGAGTGAATATGGATGTACGTTAATAGAAGAACACTACTAGACCGAGATGTAGATCCACACTCACATCCCTATATATATATATATAGATCTTATAGTCATTGAAAGCATCTTAAAGTTTGAGGTAAGACAGAGATATAGATATCAAGATATGAGTTTATTATGAAAATATCTTTCTTTTGAAACAGAATCCAAAAAGAGACATTTCTTTAAAATATAAATAACATACTAAAGGATACGTTCGTTTCTGGCTCAAACTTTGAAGTGTTTCTGATGTCTATAAGATCTATCCCTGAACTAAATTTCAATTCAAATTTTGATCATTCAGATTCTCAACGATTCTATGACCATAGAGTAAAAATCGATTAAAACGTCCATAATTCAACAAGTGAAGAATAAAAAGTGAAATCCAAGCAGATTTTTTTACTATTCATGATGGCTGATTAAATGGCTATACTCTGAAGCAAAACAAAAATTGGACAATGAAAAAGATTTTCTCATGATCTCTGTCTAAAACTGAAAAGGGACATATTCTTTCAATGTTATTGATTGATTGTTTCGATCCTAGGCAAACCTCAAAAGTTCCTACAGAAGGCTCAGTCTCTTTGGTGATCAATCAGCAGCTTATTCGTGAGTCAACTTGATCTGAGATCTATTATTCTATCAGCAACTTAACTCGTAGCAATCATTATCGTGAATAAATATTTTTCTTTTTTTTTACCTTTGAAAGTGGATATATTTGACAATTTCATCTTCACTTTTAATCTGTACTTTGGATAATGGAACATATAAATGCTAGAAAAATAAAGATCAAAAACAAGTTTTCCAATTCAATTTATACTTGTTTAAGGATTTTGATGCTTTCATAAATAGGTTTTAGTAAACTAAATAATGTTGTTAGATCATCTTTTATTGTAAAACTAAAAAATTTCTTCCCAGTATGTTGTTCAAAAAATGCTTCTAATTATTTTTCTCTATTTAAATAAATATAACATTAGAACATACATTATTATTTCAAAAATTTTCTTTTATCTAACTTTTGATATTCAAGATAATTCTTTTATAAGTAAAGTTGATCCTGAATCGATATTTAATGCATCATATTATTGTCTTATAATTCTCTTGTGGTTTGATTTCTTCATTCAGATTTGTTCTTGAGACGAATGCATACTCATTTCTGAATGATTCTTTTTTCATTTTTGTAATTCTTAGTGGTAAGCTTTGCTGTATTTTTATACTGGTCTACAAAGAAATATTCTTTAGTAAGATATGTACTGAAACTAATTTTGAACAATTCGTGATTGAAGAAAAAACATAAAAAACTTTCAATATTGTGCAAGGTTATATATAGTTTTGTACGAAGTACATAGAATGTATTAGTGCTTTACGAAACTATGGAAAGTTTTATAAGAAAAACTGCAGAATCTCCTCATAGTGTATCAAACTATGAATTGTTCCGTATAAAACATGCTAAACCTTCAGTTAATCTACGAAATTATGAACTGTTTCATACAAAACATACAAAATCTTAAGATAAATAATAGAGCGATGAAAAGTTCAATACAAATAATGTTAAATCTTCTAATTTTCTACAAAAAATCGGATTGTTTCATATTGAAAAACACGAAACCTTTAGTTACACAACGATACCACGAATAGTTCTGTCAATATATTACGAAACTATATACCAATTTATCAAACTCTCATAAAGTTTTCTTTAAAGATTTCGAAATCCTATTAAATCTGTTAAATCTAAAACAAACCTTTTGTATGACAACTACGAAACAGTATTCCATTTCACTCAACCTAAAATCGTTTGGTGCAAAAATGCGAAACTTTTGAAGTTCAGTGATAAATCTATTTTTTTCTTTTACAGTGTTTATTGCTTTTGACTAGAACAGAACTCAATAAAACTTAACAACATTATATATTGATACTTAAAATACCATCTATGAATCAGTTCGAATTTTAAGATAAATAAATATCGATACAAACTACTAATGAAATCAACATAAGCTTCAAGATCCTTCTTTTTTTTCTCGGTCAGAGCTTATGCTGAGATAAACTAGATTTCAATTGAATATATTCGCGAACTCTACAACTTCTTAGATTCGACTAGACTGCAATTAAAATTAAACATAACTTAATATAAATATATACGATCAGTTCTTTATTCTCATTTTTTCAATTATTTTTGTTTTTAAACCTTTTCAAAACTATTTTATTTTATCTAAATCTCAACTTCACTCGACACATACAAATTGAGTAACGAAAATAAATGATTGACACAAAACTTTCCGAGAAGTACTTATATTTATAATGAGTATAAACAGCACACATTGAGAAAGGAAGATAAATAGTTACTATTCCAAAGAAAAGATAATTATTCAATATTCCAGTCATGTACAAGAAACTAAATAGTTTTATCAAGATTATTTAAAAAAAAGAGAAAATGATATCAAAGACAAGACTCAGTTCCTTAGTATCAACAAGAATAAAAACCAATTTGAGAAAAGAACCAATGAATGATTTCATAGAGATTACAAAACTGAATAGTTTTATCAAGTTTCGAAAAGAAGTTATGAAAGTAAATTTATTTATAAAAAGAAATATTCTATTGTATCGCAATAACAAACTAGAATGATATCGGTTTATTTAATCAAACCCAATTTTATTTGATTCTTAATTAAAATCATCGTCCTTCATTAATACTGTGTTGAAAATACGATTGCTTGCGATACTTTATTAACATTCTTCATGAATTATTTTTATAATAAAAAGAGCACATTTTGGAAAAGAACAAAGTGGATATTGGGGTGACGTATTTTTCGTCTCAAGATATTCTGAACTCCGGACATGTAACCGGGTGTTCGGAAATGAATTTTGTCCTTAAAAATTTATGACCGGAGTTCGTAAACATTTTTGTACAGGAGATCGTAATAGAAAAGCAAGGAAATCGGAATGGTTTGACCAGATATTCGGAGTAGAATGTTGATGCTCTAACTGATGTAGTGACCTGAGATCGTAATGAACAAGGTCGCATGTTCGGAATGTATGTCTAATGATATTTTTACAGAAAAAGATCAGAAGAATGGAATGACATTGACAGGATGTTCGTAAAAGAATTTACTGGAAGATCGTAACACATATCAAGACTTCGTTTCGCTTTTATATACACGACTAAGTATCATTCAAAGCAAAGAAAGAACTGAATAAAGAAACAGAAAAATACAATTCGAAAATAAATGTGTTCAATCATCAGGATCATCGTCCCTGTCACCTTTCTTGTTCTTATGATATTAAGCTCTATATTTACTAAAAGTCACATTTAAAAATGAATAAAAACTATTTGTTTTTTTCATATGCTTTGATTGGAATTAGAACAGTAAAAATAAGCGCAATCGTGATTGGTGGTATTCATTAGGATGTTTTTAATGTACCACCTTAGGCTATAAGACAAGCATGTTACTTCACAATATTTCAAGGATGACTAAGTCTCACGATCGTTACGAATATCCTGCCATTTTCATTCTAAACACCTTGTACTTTTCATTATGACTACTCTATCTTTGTCAATACGAACTTCTGGACTTTCTCATTCCGATCTCCAGTCAATATTTCGTTGTTTATCTGCTAACAATGGGTTGCCAGAGGTCGTTACGAACTCCTGGACTCGTTTCATTCCGAACATCCTGTTTTTTGTTGTATTTCATTGACTTTTGTCATTGAGAATTCCATTCCGAACACCCTGTCATTTTTCTTATGACCGGAGATCGTAACAAACTATTACAACCGGAGTTCGTAATGGAAAGGTGAGACGAAGTGTCACTTTCCCATTCTATCAAAGTCATTTTTTACATCTTTTCTGTAAAGAATTATCCATTCAGTATTATGTGAATACCTCTCTCAGTTCTTCATGTTTAGTCTTGAGCTTTTTCCAAACAATAGCCTTTGCAATTCTATACAAAATCGAAGAAAAATCGCTCGTCAAAGGCATGATCGAAAAACCATATCCGAACAGCTGTGCTACACACTCCAAAAAGGTTCATTTTCACAGACATTTTCTTTTTATAAAACATATTATTTCACTTCTACTGACTATTCAAGTTCTAGACCATTGTACATTCTTCTCTTGAAAAACTATTTCCCTTGAATTTTGTAACGAATTACAAAAGCCATCATTCAGCAAAAAAACTCAAGTCAAAGCATGAAAGAAAAACTGAGAGAGATATTCATAAAACAGTGAGTAGAGAGTTTTTTACAGGAAAAATGTAGAAAATGGATTTGATAGAATTTTCTCAATATTTTTAGCAATATGCCACTTCCTTAAAATAGATAAAAATTGAGTACAATTTCTGTTCAATAAAACCTCAGATATTACTCTACAAATATATATATCCAATACCTTTTCGCCATTGGATATGACAAAAATAGGAAACAAGAATAAAAATGGAGTCGTTATTGATGAAACACCTTTCAATCCAATTCTAATGCATAATCCAATAACATCATCTTAGTTACATAGACTTATAAAATCTGATTAAATTTTTGGTAAAATAAACCCTTTTCTGATATATTATGTTTTTATTCGAAGAATATTATTCTAATATACATTTGATGTTGTCAAACAACATAAGACGATCAGTGCTTTGATCATATTCATCAATTTCTTTGCATTCATTTTCTGCTTCATTATTAAAATTCGACTGTTTTTCTTCCTATTATCTAGTATAAAATAAAATAGAATTTTGTTTTTCTATCTGTATAACATATTTTTCTTTTCCTTGCGACCTCTTTTTTTTGTTTTGTTTCTTTCGTACTGCATTATCTCTCTAAGCAATCATCATCATCGTTATGATTATATATATTGGGTGTGTCCATTGTAGTGATGTATTTATGTTTTGATCATTAAAATATAAATAAATGTATATGATGAATTTGATATGTCAATCAAATAGTTCGAATATTTGTCTTATTATAACGCCCATACTCTTTTTGAAATGCAATATTTTAATTAAAATTATTTGTCCAATTAATATAAAATTAAATCAAACAAAAAAACTGAAAATGTATGTATTAAATCTTGTAAATTAAGAACATAACTATGACATATTATTGAATAGTCTAATTCACAATAATTCTTCGAAAATGAATTGTTTTATCTAATATATTTAAAAAGAACAATTATTTTTTCTTAATTGAAAAATTGTTCGTTATATTTTGTTTAGCAAATCGTTACTCAGTTGCTAGAACGGTTATATGATTCAAGAAAAATTTAATGAAAATTCTTTTTCAAGACACAACACATTTGGTATTTAAAAAATGAACTCAACACGACAATTGTCAATTCATCGGTGTACTATTTTTCAAAAAAATATGTGGGTCATTATTCTCGAATATAAAATAAAATTATAAGATATACATTTTGCAGCTGCTACACGAAATTCAAATTATCATACTTTGTAGTAGACAATGAAAGAAGAATAAACTCAAGCACAAAAATATTTAGAAAGAAAACGATTAGAAATTGTTACAAAATCGATTGCTTCTTCATTCAGAACAAATGGATAGTGATAGCGATAATGAGCATGAAAACTGTCATTATCTTTCAACATATGTAGATAATTCACGAACATCACGGAAACAAGATGAATTAATTCGATATCTTAGATTCGAGTATCGTAAAATAAACAGAAATAATTGCTTGACTTTTGGAAGACGATGACCGACTATTTTGATCATCTTTGACAAAAGTTACATCTCAAATTTTAACTATACAAATAATATCGACGAGCATTTCACGCACATTTCGTGCGATCAATCAAGTTGTCTTCAAATGCTGATGAAACATGTCATTGGATGTAGTAAATGATATTCTCTCTCTCTACCTTCAATCAAGAAAATGAAGTAAAAGAAAAGAAAATAATAGGAAATGGAATGTTGGATAAGATAAAACACAGTTCGCTAAAATTGAATAAGAATTGTTTTGTTTTTAAACTGAGAAATTCGAAATAATTTTTAAAAATATAATTTCCTAAATTCAAGTCATGTTGGATCACAAAAAATTACTACTTGATGTCAGGTTGGATCAGGTCACGAAAATTTGACCTATATCAGACACTGACTCTAGGATAATATTTAACGATAATCAAAATCTGTTAATGTGTCTTCTGTGTTGCTTGTGGTCGATCACAGTTAAAAATTTATGATAGCATTACTTTATTTTGTTTTTTAGCAAAAAAATTTCTCATAGAACAAGTAGAAAACTACGTTTTTGCGTTCTAGATTTCACTGTTGTATTGATTATTGTCGTTAGTTAAGTCTAGTTGATTTTCAATGTTCATAGGTTCTATACCTATACTAGTATCCTATTCTTTGTACAATGATCAATCTTGATCGTGTCAAATGTAGTTACTGTCTTCATAAATTTGAGCACTTGTATACATTCAACGAATTTGAACAGTATGAGATGTCTCATTTTTTCAATTATTATAAAATGAAATCACATCATTTTGTATGTACCACTGTATCGATGTTTGTACTCTTTTATTTTAAAGATTTTTATGGTTAAGTTCCTTTTTTTTTATTCATCTATTATTGGCAATATTCCACAATCGATTTGATTTTCTTTCAAGTTATGACAAACTTTTATTGATTAGAATGAGAATAGAAAGTTTTCCAAGAGTAAGAAGAATAAAATAAAGAGAAGTAGAAAAATGATTTGAAAAAATTGTTCAATGCTTCAATTTAATCGACGATAAATCAATTTAAACTATGAAAACATTAATAAGTAGATATATCCTTTGGCTCATCAACATTACATGAAGATTTATATGGTGGAATTTGCCATTTCCAACATGGGCACTGTGGATAGATGACAAATACGAAACAGTATTTGGTGTTTGGACAAGACCAGACGCCTACGTAGGGTATACAGTGTTTGTTAGCCCATGCTTGAAAGAAACTGTCATGACATTGCTTAAACTTTTGAAAAGTGCACCAGCATTTAAAATATGGTTGTGACGGAGGATTATACCATTTAATGAGGTCAGTTACTTCGTAGGAAGATGGTCGGCCATCACTTGTTCTCTGTGCTAACAAAGCAGCACATGAACCATCGTAGATCGCTGTATGATGTTCCGGTTTCACATTCAATTTGCCACTTAGTTTTACATCATCATCAGAAGCAATCTGAAGAAATAGTACTGCAGCAATAAAGCATGAGATCGTTAATAGTCGATGCATGATGTGCTAGAATATGAAAATTATTTATATGAATAGAAAGACAATGGTTAAACTAAACTTACTGTGTTGATTGAGAAAGCCTACATGTTACTTGTGTATTTATACCCATGATTGAAGTTACATATGAAAAGACTCAATGAAGCATAATACCATTGTGTAAACATGATATTTTATTGAATGAATCTCAATTAATGGTTTTGGGCGTATCTTAAAATGAGAGAGTGAAAATGAAAAATAAATTACATCTTAGATGACTTTCCAAAGGAAGTTTTTGATATTATAAAAGAATGATTACGATTGTAAATATTGATGCTATTGTATGTTCATCTATGCTAAGATGCATTCTTTTGTAGAAGAATATCTCCTGTCATTTTCAATGACAAATTAAACATTCATACGACTCCATTTTTAATGCAATGTTCTATCGAACATGCTTGATATAGTTTGAGAACAAGATTTTCAAAACAGTAATTTCTTTCACATTCTAATGGTTTCTTTATTCGAGAATGATTTTAGCTTGTAAAATGTGTTCATTGTGATACATGTTGATGAAAGAATGAGATGTGTCTGATAACAAAATACACAATTCTTTTTCGTATTTCATCATAGCGAGCAACAATGTGAGAATAGTATACATTTTGTTTTGTTTTTCATGCATGATTAGTTTTATTAGTAGAGAGAAGTCATGTATTACTTTTAATGATGCATTATGATAGAAAAAATTGTTTGCAATAACTTACCATGATTTATTCGATACAAACGATGATCCTATAATTCGAACAGCTTTTATCAGGACGTGAAGATTTTCTATTTTTTTCAAGCATATTTTTAAAAAGAAATTTATAAATTTTTAATATTATTGAATAGAGAAATGTTGGCTGAATCGAATGATGCAAAAATCATTCAATTATCATGAAAATTAACTGAATAATTAGCGGTAGTTTGCGAGTGACTGAATTTATTCTGATGAGAAGAAGCATTCATCCTAATAAGAACAAAAAGAAAAAAAAAATATTTCTTGATAAATGATTCATTAAATTTCAGCTTTTTAAGACAAACGGAGTTTTTCTCTCTGTTTCTTTGTCAATGACATCAATTCAAAACTATGATATTACTAATACATGATAAACTATGATAACTCAATCATAATTTTGTATCGATCGTAAATAAAAGGCTTAGACTGTCGATATACACTTTTTCAAAAAATTGTCCTCCTTGTATTATAAAAATAATTCATGGAGAATTCTAATAAAGTATCAGAAACAATCGTATTTTCGACACAATATTAATGAAAGATGATGATTTTAAGTAAGAATAATACAAAATTAGATTCGATTAAGTAAAGTGATATCTTTCTACTTTGTTGTTGCGATGCAATATAATATTTCTTTTTATAAATTTACTTTCATAATTTCTTTTCAAAACTTGATTAAACTATTCAGTTTTGTAATCTCTATGAAATCATCCATTGATCGTTTTCTGAATTTTTTTTTCTTGTTGATACTAAGGAACTCAGTGTTTTCTTTAATTTCATTTCTTTTTTTTTTCAAATAATCTTGACGAAACTATTTAGTTTCTTGTACATGACTGGAATATTGGAATAACTATCTTTTGTCCGAATAGTAACTTTTTTTTTTCTTTTTTTTCAATATCTGTTTATATTCAGTGCAAATATAAGTACTCCTGAAGAAATATTGTGTCAATCATTTATTTTTCGTTACTCAAAATGTATGTGTCGGACGAAGTTGAGATTTAAGTAAAATAAAATAGTTTTGAAAAGGTTTAAAAACAAAAATAATCGAAAGAGATGAGAATAAAGAACTGATTGTATATATTTATATTAAGTCATGTGTAACTTTAATTGAAATCTAGCTTATCTCAATACAAGCTTCGACCAAGAAAAAAAAAGAAGGATCTTTAAGCTTATGTTTATTTCAGTAGTATTTTTTATCGATATTTATTTATTTTAGAATTCAAACTGGTTCATAGATGATATTTTAAGTATCAATATATTATGTTGTTAAATTTTATTGAATTCTGTTTTAAATAAAAGCAAGAAACACTGTAAAAAAAATAGGTTTATCACCGAAGATCCAAAAGTTCCGCATTTTTGTACCGAACGATTTTAGATTTAGTGGAATGGAACACTGTTCCGTAGTTGTCATACAAAACTTTTTAAAATTCAACAGATTTAATAGAGTTTCGGAATTTTTAAACGAAACTTTGTAAGAGTTCCGTAAATTGGTATGTGATTTCGTACATCATGTACTAAATGTTTAATAGTTTCATAAATCACAGGGATGGATGAGTCAATTCGAGTCAAACTGTTTTTGCCATTTTTTGCTCTTTGCTTATGTTTATACAGAACGTCAACAACAAGTTTTCCAATATATGAAATGTAGTTCCTAGTTTCTACGCGCAAAAACCAAAGTAGGTTACATGTAAAAGAAATCACACAACTAATTTAGACTAATCAATAAAATAAGAACAGTGAAATCAATTCCTCTGTTTTACACAGCGTCACGCGACAGTAAAAAAATATAATGTTTTTGTTAGCAAAAACCTAACCTTAAACCTGTTTACAAGCAAAAATTATTTATTACTATTTAAATTAAATGCCTTATTACACATAAAAGATGTTAGAGTAGCTGGTGCTGTTGTATTAGAAAACACACATATTTGTTTTAACAAGCTTATTAAGAGATCGATATTAATCTTTTTTTTAAATAGGATGATGAATGTGAATAAGATAAAGATCGCATACTCACATTCATTGTTGGGAAATAGATTATGTGAGCTGAATGGTGGAAAATTTTGGTAATCAAAATGCTATGACACAACAATTATATTGTAGTGTGATAAAGAGTATGACGCATGATGCAATGCGAAATTGTCTTTTCTTTTATTACATATACGTATACACCCTTCAGCAATGAGTTGAAACCAAAATTTGAAAAAAAGACACATATTCGACGATACGCGTAATCTATCATTTATGACTACATGAATACATAGATCGAAAAAAAGCTCTTGAAAAAATTATTCGGATACAATATACTCAATTAGGACGAAATTTCTAAATAAGTCAGAGTTTAATCTTACAAATCAAGGTTTCTTTCTTTAAGATAGCAAATGAAAGTGTTTTTGCATAAATGATTCGGGATAACTTGAGTCAAACAATCGAGTCAACGCTACCCAATTTTTGAATCAAAGTCAATCAAAAAATGTGACTCGAGTCGATCCGAGTTCGAGTCATGACTTGGACTCGCCCATTCCTAATAAATTATGGAAGGTTTCGTAATATATCGACAGAACCTCTCGTAATATCATTATGTAACCAAAGATTTCATGTTTTTTATACGAAATAGTTCCAAGTTTTGCAGAAGATTAGAATTTTTTGCATTATTTGTGCTGAAATTTTTGTCGTTATATTATTTATCTTAAGACTTTGTATATTTTGCATGAAAAAGTTCATAGTTTCGTGTACTATCAGAAGGTTCTGGAGTTTTTCTTATAAAACGTTACATTATTTCGTAAAGCACTAATATGTTCCATGTACATTGTACAAAACTAACGCATAATGCAAAATTTCTGCATTAATTTCTTGTCATGCATGTATCATGTACGAATATCGTAGACTCTTGATTGTTTTGTTGTTAGAAAAAGCAAGATGTCTTCTACAAAATTGTATAAAAATATTTGCTTCAGAATAGTTATCAAAGACTAGAAGGCTTTAAGAACAGGTTGTAATTGAAAAGTGCTTTTCAACTTGTGAAATTTAGAAGAAAATTTCATCTACTCACAAAATTGGTCTTACTTTTCTTGTTCCATTGGATTTTGTAGCATTGCGATCGAGCATTGTAAACATGTGAAAATAAAATTTTCATAATGTCGACTGAGTTTGAAGTCGACTTTTTTCCATGAGAGAAAAAGCTGACTCCAGGCCTTCGGAATCACTTGAAATTGATGCATATCTGATTCCATGTGATTCCAAATTATTCTAAGTGATTCCAAGTGATTCTGGTGATTCTGAGCGATTCCAATGATTTCAAGTGATTCCAGTGTTTCTGAGTGATTCCAGTGATTTCGAATGTCTGGAAGCAGCTTTTTGATCCTGTTTCAGGATCAGTGGAATCGTGGAATCATGGAATCAGTTGTTTCCTCCTTGATGCAATGCCTTATAAACATAATACTTGTATGACGGCTCACTGAAATATATGTTTTTTGTTTGAAAGGAATACAACTTCCTCGACTTACTTTGACAAGCAAGTAAAAATATTGTTATGAAAAATATCATACAAGTACTGTTTGATGCAAAAAAAAAAAGTAAATTCCCCTTTGAAAAACCTAATAGAATAATAAAATTATTGTTCATCAATGTAATGAAGAAAAGAAATAATTTATTCTCATAGTATCTTAATTCTCTATGAAAGAATGAAGTTAGAAAGTGTAAATGAGACTAATCTCTTTGATTAACTGATAAATAAGAATAAGAAAGTTTTTTCCATTTTTAATCTGAGTTCTACATCAGTTAATATTTATTATTTCGTGTTTATTCTCATTTATATTAAGTTTAAAAAAAAATATATTCTTATCAAGGATAAATATTTCTTATACAACACAATTGTTTGTTCAATTGTTCTTAATGTATTCAATCAAATATGAGAATTAATAGATTTCTTCATATAATTATTTATTTGTCTACCATTAATAGTATTTAATTATCAATATAAATCAATCTACGATAATTTATATTAAAAATTTTCAAATTAAAATTTTTTGAAAGGCTAAATAAATAGATATATCATTTTGGTTGTATGAAACAAATATAGAGCATTTTTATCACGTCTCTTTGATTGTTATTTTTGTCTAAAATCTTGAAAATCAAGAACAAACAGTAAATGAGACCATGAAACAGATTGTAGTATGCATGTGCTTCAATGTAATTGAGCTTTTAGCTATTAATATTGAATTCTTAAATTATAATATCACCATAAAATGGTCCTTTAGATAAATTATGATATTAGTTTAAATTTTAAAAAAATGGAACAGAAACATTTGCTTCCCTCTAAGTGTTAATTGTGTATCTCATTTCTTCGTAAGTATGAGATGTTAGTTCATTCAGATTGAATAAATAGAATAAACTTACCGTATGTTTATTTTTATTTAACGATAATAGATTAAATATTGAAGATAAATCATTATGCAATATACATATATACTAGTAAAAAGGTATAGAAAATTTCATCAAAAAGTTGATTTTAAGAATTGAATTAATTCATGTGAATAGCTCGCTATATGGCAAAAATAGTCAATGATTCTCTTACAACGAGATATTTGAAAAGTTTTATCGTTTGTTGTTTTTCTTTTAGAATATAATTTTATGATATTTCCATTCTATAAAATATAGATGATCAACTAAGAATAATTTATAATCCAATATAATTCAGATGTAGAATTATTTATATTGTTCAATTTTTTTTATTCATTTAACATGATATTTTTTTTTAGATCAAATTTACATTGAATTTTAAATTGATTTGTATAATTCTCCACATGTTCTTGATTATATATTCAATCTCGAGAGCATTTCAGTCCCTTCTTGAACTCGGTATAGCCAATCGTTTAAGAATCATCTATGATTTCATATAAATCGATACAAAGAATCAAACTAGTCATCAACCTTCATCAAAAAATCAATAATTATGTCCATATTAATTCGAGATTAATAACTAATGTTTTTTATCCTCTGGATTTTGTTTTTAGTATTTCCTTCTTCTTTTAATGCTGTGAAATATCAATTTTTCTTGATGTCTTTTATCGTCTCGCTATCGTTGTTTTTCTTTA
>CAJNOL010003558.1:0-21657 GCA_905250125.1 Rotaria sordida
ACTAAACTATGATCTCATTCAGACGTGCAGAATTTATTACTACAATGGATCACCTGTTAGTTATCATTGACTGTGATAGAGTGACGTTCGTTTGGGAAGGAGCATCCAAAAAGTCTACCTCTATACTTCAACACTCGTTTTAGACCATGTTTCACAAGGAGTCACATGAATTTTGGCCCAGACTAAAATTCTTCTCATTAACTTTCCTAAAAACCCGAAATCCTATAAAAATTCGTTACACCTCGCAGTGCTTATTGGCACGTATTTTCAATAAAATGTTCTACTCAGCAAGACGACATGGCGCTGAACATTACGTTCGAATAAAAATACATACTGTTAAGCACTATGGAATGTACCAAGTATTCATAGCAATAAAGTTTTTTATATGAGGATTAACGAGAGTCTCCTTTTTAGACAATATACTGCAGTTAAAATAGCTCCACGTTATCACAATGCTCCGGTTATACATGTATTAGATGCATCAAAAAGTGTTGTTGTTTGTGGAAATCTTCCTAGTAATAAACAAATAATTTTTATTTCATTGATATTTTTTTTTTGTTAAAATTTAGGTAAAGATAAAAAAGATGATTATTTAGAAGAAATAGCTGAAGAATATAACGATATTCGTGATGATTATTATGCAAATCTTAAACAGATACGTACTATACCAATAAATGATGCACGAAAAAAACGATGGATTAGTGAAAATGAAAATTTTAATATAACTAAACCAACATTTTTAGGTACAGAAGTATTTAATAATATTGATGTTGAAAAAATTAATTGATTATATCGATTGGAAACCATTTTTTTGATGCCATACAAATACGTGGAAAATATCCAAATCGTGGTTATCCAAAATTATTCGATTGTAAAGAAGTTGGTGCACAAGCTCGTATTGTTTTTGGTGATGCACAAAAAATTTTATCAGATATTGTTGCATGAAAATTTTTTTCAATTCGTGCTGTTATTGGATTTTATCCATGTCGAACATCAGGTGATGATATACTTATATTTGATCCGCAAGATTCAACAAAACAAATCTCAACATTATTTGGTTTACGGCAACAAACTGAACGTGATTCAAATGTTTATATGTATTTATCAGATTTTATATCATCAACTACAATTGATTATATTGGACTTTTTGCATTAGCTGTTTTTAATGTTGAACAAGAAGCACAAAGATTAGTACAAAAAGTATGAAAAAATCAAAACTATTTGTTTAATTTTAATCTTTGGTTTTTTTGTATAGGAAACTGATGATTATTCATCGATTATATTAAAATTATTAGGTGATCATTTAACTGAAGCATGTGCTGAATAGTTACATCAACGTGTCCATCGAGAATTATCGACTTATGTATCTAAGGAAAATTTATCACTAAAAGATTTACTTTCAGTTAAATATCAAGGTATTCGTCCAGCTGCTGGTTATCCAACAAAACCAGATCATACGGAAAAATTAACAATATGGAAATTATTAAATGCAAAAGAATCAATTGGTATTGAATTAACGAAATCAGTTGCTATGCAACCATCATCAGCTGTTTCCGAACTTTATGTGGCTCATCCAGAATCAACTTATTTTGTTGTTGGAAAAATTAATGAAGATCAAGTATGTTGAGTTTAGAGGAAAAAAGATCGAAAGCAGGGTTCTACGACAATTGATCACAATGTTAAAAATTAAAATAGATTAAAAAATAATTTTCTAGCGTTATAGAAATATAACTAACGAGGGAATCTTTTCAATTTGAATTTTCCGGAAATGCGAGTGATTTTTGGAGAATTCAATAATCCGTGAAGAAAACATTCTTTTGAACTAAAATTTTGAGGAAATTCTTGTTGCAAGTGGACCTATTCATAAGTATAATATCAAGTTGAAATATTGCCATTCTATTATTTTGAACATACAGTGCTCAAGACTAAAATTTCAGAAAAACTGTTGTAACTATGTAGGGAAGGTCTAGAGACTCTTATCCTTTTGAGGTTTTTAATACTTCATTGGGGTCTATCTTATGCACGGAGTTCGAGTTTAAAAACGATTTTCAAGTTAGAAAGGTTCTCTTGTGAGAGAGATTCAGAAAATAATCTAACAATCTACTCAAGGACAAGAAACATTACATATGAGTATAAATAAGAATGTTTAGTAAATTATTCTAATTGAAAATTCAGCCTTACAGGAAAGTAAGTTGTAATTACTTTAAAAAATTCCCATAATCCATATAATTTTTCATTCTTATCTAATGCATTTTATGCCAACATTTCATAGATCAACTATGATGGCAATGTTTCTAAAAAAAAATGGAAGCGATAGTTGTCATGTTTCAGAAAACTTTCTCAGAGTTAGTTTTTAATAATATCTTTCTTATAGAGCATAAAATTTTGAACGAAATGAAGAGTTACCACATTTTCTACGACCTTTCCTTAAGAACTTAAAAAACCAATTTTTTAATGATTTTCGTCTTTTATGATACTTTTGGCTTATTAAAGAAAGATCTTGTATTTATATTTGAACTAATTGCCGAGGACTACGGAAAAAATCTTCATTTTTCACATTTCACTCTCATCCTCATGTGCTGCTATGTGTAATTGAATGACATGCTTGGAAATTAAAGTTTGTGAAAGGTGATTTCGAAATTATTCTTCTTTTAAATATGCAACTAATTGTCGCTTTCTCTGAGCGCAGACACTTCAGAAGATAACCTTGTCTGTTATGTTCAAGATTAGGACGAAGATTAAATCGAAAATCGGTTTTAAACAATAAGACCTTTTTTAACCAGATTTTCTTGATCAGATATTTATTAGATGATAAATCTTTTACTTTTAGTAAGTGATTACAATTTTGAAAAAATATCTATTTCATATAATAGAGAACATCTGAATAAGGTTTTTTATGGTGTTGATTTTTTAATTGAATCATACAATTTTTTAAACACTTGTTTGAAAATTGGAATAGATGTTTCATATGAATATCCATCTTCCTATGTTATAATTTGATGTAAGTCAACAAAGCCAGCATTGTTTATCTCAACAGCATCAATACTTGCAAGTTTTTGGTACGGAAATGTTGGTGTGTTTTTTTTGTTGTTGATCCAATCAGCTGCTATTGGCATGTTTTCATTTATCATTTCATAGGTAAAATTAATCCAATGTTGGTTTTTGTCCTTGAGAACATTTGTAATAACATTGTTGTTAAAATCTTCGACGGTAAGAAATGAAGATTGAAGAAATATTCTGTACGATTGATAATTCATTTTATCTTGAAATTGATGAAGATTGAGAACACAATGACCCACAAATGCAGCTAGATCAAGACAACTACTTGTATTGCCGATAATATCTTTGACATTTTCTAATTTTAATATCTATAGAAGGAATTCAAGATGAAATAATTTACTACAATCAAGATCTTTAATTTCACATGGAAAATAATGTGTTTTATTGACAATGTTTCTAATTCCTTGTGGTTTTTTAGTCCTCGAATCAACGAATAAATACCATGTAGCATATTTTTTTTTTATGTAAATACTTTATCAATCTGTTAAGAATTTCAATTTCATCTATATTTTGATTATCATTAGCTTTCGATGAATAACGATATTGTATAATAATTAAAGGTTTTGAATCAGCCTTTGTTGAAATAGTTTCAATTTCTTATTGAACTTGTTGTTTAATTTTCTTATTAACCTTTTCATTAACAGACCATTTTTCATATGATTTCTTTAAAATTTTCGTAGTTTTAACTCAACCATATGTAAGGAAATAATGAAATATTAATGTAGTTAACAATTTTTGTTCGCAATAGTAAATATTTTTGTTTTCACCATGATATTTTTCCAAATAATCAAGCATTTTTTTTTAACGAGCATTTGGTAAATACTTGTTATCTTAACAAAGATCGATTGGAGAGAGAAATAAGTTTTCAAAACCGAGATGCTTAGCAAATTCAATACAACGTTGTGTTTGTGAAAATGTATTCATTTGACTTTCAAGTTCCTCGAACACTTTCTTTCCATCATAAGACAATTGAATCAATGGTAATTGTTTCTTTTTATACTTGGCTAACATTAAATAACTAATAATATGATAAATATCACCAGAACTGTTTGTTGGTGGTAAAAATATTATATATTGATAAGTTTCTTCAGATGATTTTAAATCAAGAAAAGGATCATCGGACAAAAATAGATATGAATCTAATTGTGTGTCCTGAAGCTTTTCGGTAATTTCATCAATGGATGGAGTAACAGACCTACGAGCAAATGACATAGTTACAATATGCTCTAAATAATATATATATATTTTTTTTTATTCTTGTTTGATTATATCTGAAACAGAGAAAAATAAATACAAAATGAATAATAATAAAAACAGAAAAGCAAATGTTGCGTAATGACAAAGCATCGAATTGAAAATGAATGAAATTGATGAAGAAATCAGCCATTTAAGTAGTAAAGTTTATGAAATGTTCTAGAACTAGGCGATCAGGAAACGTAGAAATGACTATTAATCATCTTTTACTTCTTCCTAATACTATGCCAGACAGTACATGTGACGCCAGTACGATGGAAGTATTGAGCACCACGCAGCAAATAAAAGTTTAAGAAGAAGGTAAAAAGATCATTGTTTATCAAGAAAGAACCTCTCTGTATTTGATAGAGTCAATGTAAGAAAAAGAAATTAACACTCAACCACAACTTCCATTATTTACTTTTTATATGTAATTGTGTAAATAGATTTATTCATATTTGAAAATAAAGAAACATGATTATCTCGATATTACTTTTTAGAATAAAATATTGCATTTTTGATAGATTGATTTAATAAGAATAAAAGAAGAAATGATGAATGAAGAAATTTGTATTGTTTTCATAAACAAAGAAAATTCATCTTGTTGTTTTAAATGTATATTATTCTAAGTATCAATTTAAATGTATCTCTTCTCATTCAGTTAAAATCTTTATTTTCTTAAATATTTTTATGTATAAAAACAAAACAAATATCGATTGTTTGTTTTAGGTACGTGATTATGCCAATCGAAAAGGAATGTCAATAAAAGAAATTGAAAAATGGTTATCATCAATTTTAGCTTATGATGTTGATTCACAACAATAGATTTAATTGTCATTCTTCGAAAAGTTTTGTTGTTATGTTCTAATATTACTATTACTAGTGTTATAAGAAATAAATTTAGGTGATAGATCAATATATTATTATTCCCATTTATTTTAGATTTAAAATAAAGAACAAACATGGTACTTAACCGAGATGTTATTTTCAGAGTAAGAATTTCAAACATTTATTTTTCTTTCAATTATTTTCAATTAACTATTTCTTTGTAATATATTGTTGCAATACATTTTCTTTATACAAGCATGTAAGATTTAATAGAAATAAAAAGATAATGCACTAAAAAACGTCTTCAGATTTTTTTGTTTTTTCTTGACTTTGGATTTAGTGAATTGAATCTTTTAACATCTCTAATTTCTCGATCATCTATTATAAATTCAACTTCAAACAGAAATCATTTTGAATAGATACGATGTACTTTATACTGAGCTCATTTTCTCAATAATTCTTGAGAAGATTTAATGCAGTAAATTTCAATTCTCATTGATTCTTTTCGAATTAAATTAAACGGAAAAAGTCAAATATATTGATTTTCTTTGTTCTTTTTACTAGGGCTTTGATATCCGACTGGCTACCAATGTCGTACAGTCTGAGTCAAATAACTGTTATAGTGCTCGACTTTGGGACAATAGTACATCGTGATGGTGCTATTCTAGTTGAACTTGTATATTTTGTATAGTTATTTTTTTATCTTAATATTCTTTTATTTAGTTAATGGTAATTAAATGTTTTTCGATTATTCTTGATGCAATTGCTATCGGAACGCATTTTCAAATTGGAAGACGAGGTAAATTTGTTCTTTGATTTTGTATTTTAATATATGAAATCTTTTTTTATAGCTTATCTGGTTGTCGGTCATAGTTCTTATTTTTTTTTTATTAGTGCTTTGTAAGTTATTTTATTTTCAAAAAAGTAAAAGATTATAATTTTATTTTTCCTTAGTTTTGCTATATTTCTTTTAATACTTAAACCGATTATGCTTTTATTATTAAATAAAGTCAGACAAGATCGTCTTGGTGATACCGCATCACCGACGTTCGGAGATTGGGGTTCTAATACAAGTCCTGGTAAGATACATTTATGTAGTCTTTAATCATTACTTTTTTTAAAATTTATTTACTAGTACCAGGATATATGCCAGTTGATGAGCAACAAACTGCTTAATTATAAAACTTATAAAATGAAATTGGTTTCTTTTTTGTAATTTTGTGTAATTTGTATTTTGACGGATGAATAAAAATTTTTTCTTGTGATAATGTTTTATAATAAAAATGGAAACAAATAATTAATAAATGCGAACAAAATATTGACACGATTCGGTTATTTTTTAATTTAATTTTTTAATTTAAATTCACAAGATTAATTTTGATTCTTTATAGAATCGATAATATGGAATATACGGTACACCGACAGTTGAGTTCAGACGAATGATCCCTCGACAGTTGAGCCTCTCTCGACAGTTGAGCTTCTGAAAATTGAGCTCCCGATACTTGAGCCTCCATTGATCAATTACGAACGAAATTAAATCAATATTCAATATCTTTGTTAAACTCAGAAGTAGTACACAGCAGAGATGAGCGCAGTACTAAGTTTTCTTTCCTGTTTACTATCTAATCCTGTCCTGATGAGCGGTAGGACAGGACATATATTATAGTTTTTCCCTGTCCTGTATCCCTCTGTGGTACATACAAACTGGTGCCATGCTCCTATAGTATTAATGACTGGCCAGTATATTTCCCCATAGCTGAGCGAGTCATCTTATCAAAAACCAACGCGATGAGGGTGTGTCCGTTGCTGTATGTGAACAGAGCATTCACATCTCACCGCAATCATACCCACATTTCCTGTAAATAACCAAAGTAATCAAGTAGAAGTGGGTACTTGGTTTTTAAGTATATTACAATTGGCATAGTATAATAAAAATCACAAAAATAGAACAATAATGGAAACTAGATAACAAAAAGAAAAATAATTTGAAACACTTACTCATTTTCGTACCAATGACTGATTTGACTGTGAAGAAGTACATAGCAAGTGATAGATCTTATAGGGAAATGTTGCATGCTTTTATCTACTAGATTTATATTGAATAAAGTTATTGAATATTGATTTAATTTCTTTCGTAATTGATCAATGAAGGCTCAAGTGTCGGGAGCTCAATTGTTGGGAGCTCAACTGGCGAGAAGCTCAACTGTCGGCGCTCAACTAGCGGGAACTCAACTGTTGTGTCGCCCTGATCAACATCCCAAAACAAATTCACTACATAAGTTTTTCTAATAAAAATGGAAAAGTAAAGAACTGAGACCAACATCCAGTACCAGTTCCATCCCAGAAAAGTCTCGTTGAAAAATTATTCAAAAAATCATAATAGTTCGGCAGAGAGATGTCTTATAGAAGGTAAACATTCGGTTCTCTACCTAAAACAAGATATTCTACGAGATGAAATCAATTTCACGCGATTCCAAAATTGTCCTTTAGCACTTCGCTACTGTGAGAGGTGTAACTTACATGAAATGGCTGATATCTCTTTTTTTTATCAATGCCATATTAGTTAAATTTCTTTCTAAGATGATAATGAAAAATGAAAGAACAAATATTGCTATAGTTATTGAATTCTAATTGTTGATGTTTGATCGTTTTTTTCTTTCTCAACCAATGTCTTTTACAACAGTCAAATTAACTACAATGTAAAAAGTCGTTGATGATAATAATTTATATTAAGTACTGTTAAAAACAAACTAGTTTTATTAATTTATTTTCTATTCTTCTTTTTTCTTTATGTAATAGTACTCTTTTTGGAATTAATTTGACAAAGAAAAAGTTGAATATTTTCTGTTTCAAACTAAAAAATAACTTTTAAAAAAAAAAAAGTCTAAGATGTTGACTCTTGAAGTCATAGTTAGAGTATCGAAGACGTTTACATTGTATGACAAGTTATCGAGTACTTGAATTTCAATCAAAGAATATCAGAGTGAAATTCGAAAAATATTGATAAGAATTGAAATGGTCAATATTAGCAAACCACACATATAATTAGCTTGCGGTTAAAAAGGATGTGGGTATGAGGTTTGGATGAGAATATGAAGTGTTGGTATCATTCAAGAGGAGGAAGAAGAAAAGAACCATATCTATATTAAAACCTACACCCAAATTTTTCAGTGCAAGTTTTTCAACTGAATGAATATTCATATTTTCAAGCAACTTACTCAAACGAGAAAAACTTGATTAGTATTAGATAAATGCTCTTAAAACAGTTCGACAATATAGTTAAATTAAGTTTTTTTAGATTTTTGATTTGTTATAATTAATAATAACTATCTAATACATACATCTGCTATATTTGTCTGAATAATTTTAAGTTTTCGAAACTTATTTAACGCCAAAATAATTTCTACGTGTGACTTTGAACTGTTATTTTCAAACAGATTGAAATCGGTAAATGCAATCAATTATTAATAAAACGTAGGTATTCAATCAGTTTTTCGGACATAGTGTCATTTAAGAAACTTTTTGTTTTGTAAATAATCAAGGAAAAATATTATCATATCGAACTGTTATAATAGTCAATGTTATTTCTCAAATGTCTAATTAATTTGACTTAATTTATTCAAACAAAATTAAAAAAAAACAAAAAAAGATGCTACAAGCTTATCTAGATTTTCTATTGCGATGAGTTTCGTCTATTTTAAAATTGCAAATAATCATATTCAATTATCATACTATTCACTATAATAACTAAACATCAAAGATTATTCAAATTCTAGGCCAAGTAAAATTTTTTCTATCTTATTATAAAAACTTCAGAGAAATACAAAACTTCGAACAATTGATATGTGATTGGTACATAGATAAAAAAGATTAATCGTTGAATTCTCACATTATTTCGTATTAACGACTGCAACACAATGGGTATAGTTGAAGTCGAAGATGGAAAACGAACTCATGTATTAATACAGAAAGAAAAAGATAAAATGCAGTTTTGTATATGTATTTTGTTTATTTGTTTCATTCTATGTGAAAACAAGAACTTCAGATCTTTTGTTCGACTATAATCAATCGTATTATTTTCACAGATATACACATAACAATAGTAGTATCATCACGAAATCATATGATCATAAAGAAAATAATAATATCATGAATATAATCATTATCAAAGATGCTTCAGTCATAATATCATATACAGTTTCATTTCATAACTCAAGTTTTGATACGAATATCATGCTATTAAAATACCATTATCATATAGCCCGCTTTACGATTTCTTCGGGAAGCATAAAGAAAATACGTCTTTACTGAGAGAAATCCAAGTTACGGCTAAATTTCAAAATAAAATCATACATTGGCTATGACAGTTTTTATTCTGCACATCTAAATCTATATATCCAAATCTATACATCCTTTCAATATACCCGAATCTGTGGTACATGTTAAACGTGACAGTTGAATTCAATTACTAAAGACAGTGACGTATTTAAGGGAGGGATTGGGGGATCGATCCCCCTCCCCCGCCTGAAAAAAATTTATAGTAACATTATGCAAAGACGTTGTTCTTTGAACCTGAAACAATTTTTTTCAATAATTGAGCGTTCAATATAACATTAATGTTAATCAATTCATGTAAGCTGTATGTTTGTATCGACTCTTCGTTCGATATAATTAATGTCAAATATATGTCCGATGCCTAATGTCACAATTATGTTTTTCTATTTCATGATCTACATATAATAGTATTAATTAAATTTTTTTTTTTTTTGAAACCTTTCATCAGAAACGAGTAGAAAGGAGATATATCATAATTAAAGGTTTCCCGAAGTTGCCAAACATAGGAGAAGAGTGGGGCGTTGGATCGACGATTTAGGAGATCTGTTTTAAGATTTTTGCTAGAATAAACTGGATTCGCGAAGTGGTCGAGAGATATTTTGAGAATCAGTGAGCTAAAAGAAGGATAAAACGCTGGAAATTTGCTTAGAAAAAAACGAGAATTTCTTCATATTGAGGGGAAGTCAATAGAGCCCGTCGGGTTCGAATCTAAAAGTTTTGTTTTGATCGGATACAAGCCCAGATATAAAAGTTTTTATTCATTGGGTGCGGATCGCAAGAAAACTTTTATACATATAATTCAGTGAGAAGTAAAACAAATGTTTTTGATAGTGGCATAGTTATCTAAAAGAAATAATATAAACACTTTAATGCATGTATTCACTATTTCACTCAAAGCTACGCACTAGAAGTAAGAGCCAATTTATAACTTAATTGTTATAAAATGATTGTTGAATCGTTTAAGGAACATGTAATGTGTGCTGCTTATCTAACGTAAAAGTAAAGAATAAAAGTAAAGAAGTATGTTCTATCTTCGAAGTGACTATCAGATTCGATTAACCAATTTGATTAAGAGTTTAAAAGTACGTTTTGGTCTAGATCTATAATTGATTAATAAATCAGGTGTTGGTTAGGGATGCCAATTTTAATTTTACTTTAAAGTTAAAGAAAGTATAATTAAAATTTAACGTTCAAAAAGTTAAAGTTAAAGTAGATTTTTTACAAAAAGATTTTTTGTATAGAACTTTTTTTTTTCATAAAAAACGAAATTTATGAGAACAGAAATGATATTTTTTGTGAAAGAATGATTTCTTTATTAAAAAAATAATTTTTCTAATGAAGAGAATACTTTTTTGCAAAAGAAAAAATTTTTCTGAAAAATCTACTTTAACTTTAATAATTTTATCAGAGTAGTTTCAAAGCTTAAGTGCTAAAAATAGTATGGGTTCAAACATATTTGATAGACTGGGTCCAAAATTCTTGGATCCGACGGGCTCTAGAAGTCACTCTGTTTTCGCCTCCTTTCGCCGCTCGAAACACTACCGGGCACAAACAGTTTGATCTCCTCTCTCGAAAAATCCTGGCTACATCGCTGACTAAAGAACTAAAAGAAAAAATTTCTCCATGCAATTAACCTTTTATATCTCTGATAATTCCAGAGATTTCACATTTTTCAATATGAAATACTTTTGATATTCTTGTTTGCAAAACAATTTTCTCGATTTGGTATAGTTTTGGGTGTTATATGAAATGGATTAATATATAGAACTAACAATGTTTCCTTTTGATTTGTATATATAGTATTGATGCAGATGTCACTAGCTTCAGCTTCATATACAAGGTAGACATAAAATCATACTATTTTCTATAAAATTAGTTTTCATAAAAGACGTCCAATTTTTTGTTCTTTGTGAAAAATTGTCTGTTATTGATATTAGCCAAAATTTCACTCTTTGTGTGTATGTCTTTGTCTTTATATGAGATTATTCACAATTAACGTTATCATTTCTTAGAAGAAAAAGTATTTGAAAGATTAAAAGCAAAAGCAGAGTAAGAAAGTAATTCATCGTTGTATAGCTCAGCAATAAAGCAATCTCTTGAGTGAGTTCTATCAATTATGATGACAAAAATAATATAGTTTCGACATTTTTCTCTTGTGACTTGTGCTTGTTTTTACAGATTAGTAGTTATTTTTACCAAATTAAATCAGACTGAAGAAGCATTGAAATTACATAATCTAAGTCATCAATATACAATATTCTTGATAATTTAGATCTGTAACATTAATGATAGAGCAATGTGGCTGAATAAACTTCAAAAATTCTTCGGATTCAGATCGGTTAAACCGAAGCTCATATATCGTTCTAACATAGAAATTCAAATTTCATGTTGATTTTGGTTTTGCTTATGTTCAAAAATTAGTAAAACAATCGAATGACTCCAAGTTACTCGTTCATTCATTGGGACTTAGTAGTGTCTTTATTTTTTTTTCATATTGAGCATTGACTATAACTTACACTATTGAATAATAGAAGCTTAGTAGACTTCTCATCTGTATACAGTCAGTGACAATAGTTTAAGCGAAATTCTTTCTTTCAGTTTTTGTTGACACATTTGTTTTTCAATTTTTATTTTACATCAAGAAGTACTGACCTGATTCGAGCGGTGGTATAGATAATACGAGAGGCTGACTATATGATGCAGCATAGGAGAGAACTCCTTTTGTCTATATAAATTTTTCATAATTAAAATAATTTTTCTCAGGGAAAATAAGTTTAAACGCTTTCCAATATTTCGTATTTCCTAACCAAGAGATTTCAACTACAATAAAAAAAAAATGAATAGCCCAGTCGATAGCAAATCTCACGCTCTATCTGTTTCTAAAATAATTTCTATTGCCAGAGTTGGTCTTCATCTCAAAAACCTGATTTTAGTCAGAATAGCCGAAAAAAAGGAAAAAATGAAATTAGTTCTTACAAATTCTCTTTGATTACAATTTATTACACGCCATTGGAAAGAACATTTAAAGTGAATAAAATGGTGTATTTTATGTTCCAATATCAACAGTTTTTTATTTCTATCGTTTTGAAAAAAAGTTTTGGGAAACTCGACTATCTTTTTTTAATTTTTTTGACGGAAAACAACTCGCTTTTTCCGACTATTCTGACTAAAATCAGGTTTTTGAGATGAAGACCAACTCTAGGAATGGAATTTTTTTTTGAAAGAGATAGAGTGTGAGATTCTTTATCAATGGGGCTATTTGTTTTCATTATATTTCAAATCTCTTGGTTAGTAAATGCAAAATACTGCATGGTGCTAAAACCTATTTTCGGCTGGGAAAAATTATTTTAATCATGAGAAATCTATATAAATAAATGGAGTTTCCTCCTATACTGAATCATGTAGTCGGCCTCTCGTACTATCTATATCACCACTTGAATCAGATCAGTAGTTCTTCGTGTGAAAGAAAAATCGAAAAAACAAATTCTCTTAAACTTTTGTCGCCGACTGCACATCGTAGCATCCTGACAAACTAAGCGAAGGATGTCTTTTTTTGAACGACTCATTTGCTGGAATTCTGACAGATCCTGTGATCCGTGCATCTGTCTTAAATATAAAATATACGAGACTGAATGTGCATGACGATCAATATTTTTGGCCGTTTAGCACAGATTTGTAGCATATATGATGTCAAGACATGTTTTACACACGTAGAGAAATAATCTGCTTGCCTAGTATTGCTAAAAAGACTCGTCTTTTACTTATTTCAACAATCGAAATTTCACGACGATCCACTATTAAGAAGAATCTTTTGTGTCAAAGTTTTGTCTGATACCCTCAATATTTTCAATAAATATTTTCAAAATATAATCGATTTATTTCTTGTTTATTTCGCTTGAGGTGGAACACAGTTCATCTGCACGCAAAAGAAATATTGAAGCAGCAGTATGGAAACAGTTTTTCTTGACAAACTAATACATTCTACGCTAGTTTTGCACTTTTATGATAATTATTGTTGTTCTCTAGGAGTTGATTGCTAATGATAACAAATGAATATTTTTAAAGTTCTACAATAAACTGAAACCATCCATTTAGATATAGATAATTTATCGCAATTAAATTCCAGAGTCAACTTTCTGCATGCTATGTATCATTTGTTTGTGATGAAATAATAATATAAAGCAAAAATAAATTCAAAGTTTTGGTTAATGATTAACTTATATAATTTTTCATGGATTCCTTGAGCAAGTGGTCTTACGGTAGTATTGTTTCTAAATCAGAAAAAATGTGTAGCATCATCATATCATAGCTCCAAAACTATCTTACATGGAAATAAAACTTTTGAACGCTGGATGAAGATACATAAGTTTATATTTTGTTCGAAAATAATACCCTAGAAAACAAAACTAATCCATTTAGAGTCATCCATAAAGCAAATATACACAGACATCACATTTTTTTAGCTTCCTCCTCCTATCCGAAAATAATGGGTTTTGACTGAATCCTTTCTCCCTGGACGTCCAGCTTTCAAAATCTTTTTCGAAAGAATCTATTAATAAAAATATAATGTTTTCTTTTATATTAAACGACTGATATAGATGATCTATTCATAGATGATGCGTCAAGACAAAAATCAGTTTTCTTAAATCACAATTTGTAATAATTTCTATATCTCAATATAAACTCAAAGGCGACTGCAGTCGCCAAGAATTGCATACCAGAATAATTACACAAAAGTTATCTTTACTATGCGTTAAAAGACGAAGAGAATTGAGAATAAAAACATATAGTTAAGGAGATAAAAGATGGTCGTTCCAAAATTCAGAAAAACTGGCAAAGATATATGTGAACAATCTCTAATTTGTTTGTTCTTTGTGTACAATTACATTTATTCTATATGTTTCAGTTTTATTTCACATCTTTGAATACGAACATATATAATATTGTCCTGATAAAATTTTTTATTTTTAGATGCCTAATCTATCAGGACATTTTAAATATCCTAGCATCAATGTAGGTAATTCTTTATATATAGTGCACCTGAAAAGTCTCGTATCACTTATTTGTTTTTAGTCGTGTATTAAAACTTTATAACATTAATTTTATTTCGTTATATGTTTCCATAGTAGAGGCCGAGCACTATCTATCTATAGATATCTATTTAATACGAAAAACTCTTGAATATAAAATAAAATAAAAACAAACAAACTTCAATGCTAAGAAAGAAATGACATGAAAAAAAAATACAAAATAATATTACTATTATGAGTTTTTCTAAGATGGGAGTAATTCAATAATTGAAAAAAATGTTTTTTTTTTTATAAATTTTATCCCAAAAAAGGGTTTAAAAACTTTTAATCTAAACAATTGTGTAGAGCTCGATGAGCTCTATCGAGCCATGTGAAAATATCAAAAAACATTTTACTCAATTACTAAATTACACGTACCTTAGAAAAACTCATAATAGCAGTATCATTTTGGTTTTTTTTTCTATCGACTAGCATTTTTCAAGTCAAGATATCCCAGGATCAATTTTTGATATTTCATGCAACCTTCGATACTGTACAAAATGGTTAAAAAAGGATTAGGATATTGGCAGCAGATGCCCTGAAAAAAATCAACCATTGTAAACTGACAAAAGCATTTAAAGCTGAACAATATACTGTTTTTAATGCTCTAATATCAACCTTTGCTTTAGAATATTCCGGGTGTTGTTGAAAATATAGATGATGGTCAATCAGATATTCTTTTCTACAACGAGCCTGATGATGATGATAATATAGTTGTCAACGACGTTTTATTTAATGATTTTCATCCTGCTGATAATAATCATTACAATGTTATTCTAAACGATATTCTTGTTGACGACTTTCTTCTTGGTCCTGATGTTATCGACGATAATCTTCTTAATGATTTTCTACAACAGACAATTGATTTCAATGGTGTTATTTCTACTTATGATCTTACTGGTGAACTTGAACTTGAACTTAATAATGATTATACAAATAATAATACCTTCAACGATTCTTTTCATGTTGATTTTTTTGATAGCAAAAATCATATGAATGATGGTGTTATTGATCAAAATGTTGATATTCAATTTATCAGTAATAATGATTGTACCAATAATACTACTTTCAATGATTCTCTTCATACTGATTTTATTGAGATTCAAAATGATACGAATGATGCTGTTATTGATAATAATATTGATACTAAATTAATAATTAATAATGATTATATAAATAATAATAATACTTTCCACGATTCTCTTCATATGGATTTCTTTGGTAGTGAAAATCATATGAATAATGGTGCTATTGATAAAAATGTTGATGTTAAGTTTACCAGTAATAATGATTGTACAAATGATATTACCTCCAATGATACTTTTCATATTTGTTTTATTGAGAGTAGATATCATATGAATGATCTTATCATTGATCCAAGTATTGATCAAATATTCATAATTAATAATGATGATATAAGTCATACTACTTTCAATGAATCTCTTCATATGGATTTAATTGAGAGTACAAATCATATAAATGATTTTATTATTGATACAAGTATTGGTCATAAATTTATAATTAATAATGATGGTGCAAATAATATTAATCTCAATGATGGTGCAAATAATATTAATCTCAATGATGGTGCAAATAATATTAATCTCAATGATTCTCTTCATATTGATTTTATTGAGAGTACAAATCGTATGAATGATGTTATTATTAATACAAGTATTGGTCATAAATTTATAATTAATAATGATAGTGCAAATAATATTAATCTCAATGATTTTCTTCATATTGATTTTATTGAGAGTACAAATCGTATGAATGATGCTGTTATTGATCAAAATGTCGATACTACATTTATTATTAATAATGATTGTCCAAATGATACTACTTTCAATAATTTTCTTCATATTGATTTTATTGTGAGTACAAATCGTATGAATGATGCTGTTATTGATATACATATTGGTCTTAAATTAATAATTAATAATGATTGTACAAATGATACTACTTTCAATGATTCTGTCTAGATTGATTTCATTGATAGTAACAATCATATAAATAATTCTATTATTGTTAATAATTTATCCTTCATTAAGAAAAATTAATTGTTATCTTCCTTTCTTAATTTGTTCATGTAAAAAATGACTGTTGTTTTTTTGTACGAATTTCCAATTTTTATAAACTGTTTTGTGCTTAAATAAATTCATTGGATAATCATAATATTTGATCTACGAAATATAAATTAAATAATCTGTTTCATTGAATAGAATTTGAAAAGGATGGATATTACTCAGTGTATTTATATGACCAACAAATCAATTAGTAGTTTAGTTAAATTGACAGTATCATTTGATTAATATATTGAGTATGATCGAAGTTGTACATATGAACAATACTGAACAGGTTTCAATGCTAAGAATATTTCTTGATATTTTACTCTTTGAAATTAGACATGTTAATTGGCAGTGCTGATTAACGACCGAATAGATCATCGTTAATAGTTAACTATTGTTTGTTATAGATTATTATCAAATATGAATGTAATTTATTTTAATCGATAGATATTTGCATAGTCCTTCAGCTGAGAGAAAGAAGTTTTCTAATCAATCATCAATGCTGGATAAACTCTGAGTTTTCCAAAAAATCATGTTCACAAAGTTCAGATTTTTGAAGTTTCGATAGTTGAAGAAAAAGAAGTAGGATAAAAATTAAAAGAACCCTTTTCATTATGCGAATAAGTAAGGAGTTTTCTTTCAAATCAAAGCAACCCAAACTCTACAACTTGAAATATATTGATGAAAAATTTGTACGTCGATAAATCCTGCTTAGCAGCTTGGTCTCTAAAAATTTTCTAAACGATAAGATATGAAAGCATGAATTTTTTATTCATATATTTCTATGAATCAAACATCTTTGCAAAATTTCATCAATATTTCATGTACCCTGTCGAAATTAGATCTTTTGAAAGGTACAGTGTACATTTAGTCGAACATTTGGCTAAAAGTGAGAATCATTCTTTTCAAGATTTAAAACTAGTCTATCCAATGGTATAAATAACTTTGTTACAACGCACAAAGAAATTCAAAAACTAGTTGTCCAATACTTAGCCTGAAAATTGTGATGTTACCAGGAAAATTTATATCTGACAAAATTACCCTATCAGATAGACAACTCGAGTACAGTATCTGAATTTCAAAGTCGATCTTTATATATAAATGGTAAAAAATATTTTTCAAGTTGCACGTTTGACTTCTGAGAAAAAGACTAGTGTTTTTTTTTCTGTCGAGTCGTCTGAACAGCTAGCTCAATAATAAAGTGACCTATTCATCCACATCCAACCTTCAAACTTTCCCAAATATTTTTCTTTCTTGAAAATGCTTTTCTGAATCATATCCAATCATTTCCGAGCAAGAAAGTTATATGTTCGTCTGCCGAACGAACACTGCTCACTGTGGAGAGGAGACAGAACAAAAAACCAATGCATAATATTATTTGAGTATGATTAATTTATATATTATCTATGGATAATTAATAAAAATAATCTGATAAAAAATTTTATTCAAGTAATATATTGTCTTACAACTTAAATATTTTTCAATCAACTATTCTAACATTAATCATTCTTTTTTTTTCGTTCACGAAAAAGAATTCTTTTTTTTCTATAAATAACATTTCATTTATATCAAGAAAAACGAGAAAGAACACCGCAAGGTCAGATAATGATACTTTTACGCAATTATAAATTTCCACACACATGTATAAAAGAAATAACGGGCACTGATTAAGCTCACATATTACATGATGTCCCTAAATATATAAAAGAAGAATAAAGAAGCGAAAATCTGACATTGAAAACACTCATTAATATATCATTGAAGCAAAGAATATTTTTCTTTTTCCCAAAACACTGTTACATATATATATATATATATATGTGTATACATAAAACGAAGTTGACTTGAAAAAAGAAAACAGATGAAATATTTGTTTTAATAATACCGGCTAGTTATATATGCATGATTCCAATGTAATATTATGTATTTTCATGATCCATTAAAATATATAAGTCAGATGGTATTGTATTTAATGCACTAGATGATTTAATTGATCAAATGAACGATTTTATAAGACGACCAATCTTTAAAGAAAGAAGAGAATTTATGATAAAGCATTGACTTCTTTTTTTTTCTATGATATTTACCGATCACTACCAATAACTCGAAATGATCGAGTTTGATCATAAATTTCTTGTATAACTTCATCATCTTTTAAATTTCTACTTTATATACCATGCTCATGAAATGCAAGTACACTATTTCATGAACAAACTTAAACGATGAAAAATGATTAAAATAATAGAAGAGACAAATAAAAATGATTCGCTTATTTTATCTAATGATTGAATTTCATAATCAAAATAAAGTTCAGATAATATTTGTCTATTTGTATGATGTTTACCTTGAGAATTCACAATATTGACATGGTCTAAATTAATATATAAAATGATTATATTTAAATTTATTTTTGAAATATTTTATCTTACTTCCTTGACAAAAAAGTACTGTATCAGCATCTTTTTCATGTTGTATCACACGAGAAACATTTAAAAAAAGAGAAATTAAAAGTACAAAAAAAAATCTAATTTGATATTAGAATAAGAATTCATATGCAGAGCTATGCTTGGAATACTACTAGAATATGGGCAGTTCTACTAGAAATCTCCCATGATTACGGTGATCTTCTCCGGCCAAGCTGAAACTTTCAGCAATTGAAGTTCTCAATACCCTAAGACTATCCACAAAAAATTTCCACTGTCTTTCAGTCGGCATCATGGTTTTTTGAAACCGCAAAATACCACCTTTTGCCTATAATGACTATTATCATGATTTTTCATCATTTTGAAGTATCGACTTTTTTTCTCTAAATAAACCGAATGACTGGAAATTTTTATAAGCATGTATAGTACTAAGTTAGTAAATTATGCACATCACTACATCAGCTCATTCATAACACTCATATATGGATTAAGCTAACGTGACATTATGCAAAAAATGCAAAAAGTACAAAAATAGCCTATTTTCGGGTATAGTATTCAACACCACAGTACGATCATTAGCCACTGATTATGATGACATTGAATATATATATATCTAGTATCTGTCTAACAGCATAAGAACTATATGTTCAAAGTGCTTATATTGGTAGATAAAATTGTACAATCGTTCACTCCATAGCCCCTCATAATGAAAAATCACATATTATGATCGAGATTTCTCGCATAAGCAGAATTCATGAGTATATTAGATAGTCGTGTGGTGAAGTACTAGTCTTAGCCTATTAGCCAATGTATATAATTCATCCCACTTCTTAAGAATTTTTGAAATAAGGTAGGATAAAAAAGTTCATTTTTCGTAGAGGACATCTCTTGAGATCCCAGGCATGGATAAAAAAAAATGGTCACTGAATTTAATGAAATTTTCAGTAGTTGTCGAACTTTTCATCCTAAGTATTTCGATAAAAAAAGATTTGTAAAAAATCTTTTGTTTCGAGGGAGATAGACTCAAAATACTTTAAGCAGAAAAATTGAACTACCTGATAAAAAGCCTTTTTTTTTGCTTGATTCTAATGGATGGTTTTTGGCACTTTACGCCACTTAAACAAGGTCAAAAATAAAATCCGAGATCATATTTCGATTCTTTGTGAAAAGGTATATCGAACAATACTTAAGATGACCTTAGTTAATGAAACATAGAATTTCAAATATGTTCAAACTACTCACCAACGACACAATTGTATAAGTCGTTAGTGAGTCCTTGATTATTCAAAAGAGCTGAATTATTCGATATGCTTTTCTTATCTGTTTGATAGTGTATCAATGATTCTGCAATACTAATATTACACAATACTCAGTCTGTTTGTACCAGCCAAAGTATTCAGGCGAGCTGGTCAGTTATATGATTATCACAAATATCTTTAAGAGTTCTATTAGCAATAAATTTACTATTTTTAGAAATGAATCATTACGATTTGCATGAAATTTCTAGAATTTTTAGAAGTATTGATACTCTATCAAGTAGATGAGAAAAGCAAATCGAACAATTCAGCTCTTTTGAATAATCACGGACTCAGTAACGACCTGAGGTGTTGGTGTGGGTAGGTGAGTGGTGGATTTGAATGACAACAAGGCTCACAGGCACACCTCACACCCACACCCAAAAATAAATATCATCTGAATTATGTATTCAAAATCTGTAGTCATTTTTCACAACCTATGACTATTTCAATTTAGTTTTTTTTTCTTCATTTATCTATTAGACTTTTCTTGTAAACTATCAAATTGAGACTTTTATATTCTCGATCAAGATTACTATATAAGATATATTTGATGAATTCAGATGTATAGAATTACTCGTATGCACTCACATGAGTAATGGAAAATTTTGGAAAACTATAGTATTATGTTTTCTTTTGTACAAACTACGGCAAATAATTGGTACACAAATTGTGTAATTGATAACATAATAGAAAATATAGCTCCTTTTTTTAATTACTTTTACCAAAGAGTAAAAGTCCTTCTTCCGATACGTATTTGTTTTATATTATATTGTGTTTTTTTTCTGCTTAATTATGTCCTCCAAATGGAGATAGCAATAGAGCATTTCGTTTTCTTGTGTCCTTGTTAAGGTTAATCTTCGTTTTACTTTTTCTCTAATACGTATGAGCAGAGTATTTTCTACAAACTACAATAGAACTGCCGAGGCTAAAGTTACAAGTTAAGTCACCTTGTTACTTTTCCTATATTCACGAGGATAATTCTCCAACTTATTAATCGTCTCGCAATTCAAACAATGTGCATCATCTAGATCCAAATGAGTTTTGAATATCCCGAAAAGAGTTCAGGTTCTTAGCTGTCTATGTATGCAAAGTTTCAAGGTTGAAATTCAAAAATTAGCCTTTCTAAAAGGAACTATTGACATTCATTTAAAAACTACCGTAAAAGTGCAATATGTTGGCAGCAATAAGCTAAGAGCTTGAATTGTTTGAAAGGTACTCATTGATTATATTAAATATATAAAGATTTAACATAAAAAGAACGGTTTTTTTTTATTTTGATAGTAGGAAAATTTTTGCATTGTAGTAATAAATTCTGCACGTCTGAATGAGATCATAGTTTAGT
>CAJNOL010003559.1:0-21656 GCA_905250125.1 Rotaria sordida
AAGTTGATTAGCAGGTTCAGTTGTTGCTTCTGTAATTAAATAAGGTGACAGCCGTTACGCAAGATTGACAATTTTTTGTTTACGTAAATTGTCATTTCTTGAATTACGTCATTGTTGGCTTTGGTATTCGCCATTTTCCGTCGCCAATGTGAGTTCAAGATCCATTTGATCCTAGACGAGCAAAAGCTTCTACAGTCTGAACGAATGATAATCCAAAAATACTCACAGTCAGTAACGTTTAGAAATCGAAAAATTTGTATACTTTTAAAATTTTATATAAAAAAAATATGAGACTCACGTTTCGTTTTAAAAGACATATGTTGGATTGGTTGTTGTATTTTAATGGACTCACTTATTTTGTTAAACACAATCTGAAAGAACCCACGAAAAAAAAATTGAAAAAAATTTCGTTTCAAAGCGTTCTTTTCTTAGGTCGCATGTTTTCGCTAGATGTTTAACGCAGTTTTAAAAATGCTTTGAAACATGTCTTTTCTCCACTAAAACGCAGACGACCAATTAGAAAACGAGCGTATTAAATCACGTTTTATTGGTATAAAACACAACTATATATTATTTTCACGCGTTCAAACGGGGTATCATTGTTATACAAGAACATGCTCGAGCGATTTCCTCTGACCTGTTCTGAGAGTATTCTATTTAGATATAGTTTTATAATACCAATGACTATATTTATCTAATCTACCTATATCTACTTCACAAAAAGCTAAGACGGTTCAAATTTGTGTCTTCGCTCTTTGGTGGTCATGTTTTTACATATTGATGTATAATTTGTATTTCATCCCATTTATGACATTTCTGAATTTTAAAGTATGAAGTTATTGGAAAATGCTGAGTTGAATGTGATAATGGCATAAAGTACGACTGACGCATGAATGTATAAAAATATGGCCGCCAAAGAGCAAAGACACAAGTTTGAACCTTCTTAACCTTTTATGCAGTAGATATAGGTAGATTATATAAATATACTTATTGATATTATAAAACTATATCTAAATACAGGGTGTCCCAAAAGTAAGGAAACAAAGTTTTTTTCGATTTTTTTCTTATAGAACGTCAGCTAGTTCTCATATTTATACCACAGATACTAGATGACATAAGTGAAAGATCTAGCACATGAACAATATCTGAATGTAGTAATTTGTTCAAGAGCGTACAAATATAGTATTACCGAAGAAATGGAAATATACTTGACAGTTATACTTTCCACTGTCGTAGCATATACTACCTTGTCTTTGGTAGTATTTATATATGTACTAGTGGTGACGTCTCCAGTAAACAATACGAATGGTTGTCTCTTTTATCAGATGATTCATATTTGGTTATGTGTTTACTATCTGTTTCTTTTTTCGCAGTTCTAACTGCGTTTTTCATATTGTTTTAATCATGAGTGAAAGTTCTCGTTTGTTGATATCTGAAAGGATTGAAATTGTAAAATGGTATGCTATGTACCAGAATGCAGGTGAAGTTGCTTGTTAGTTTCAACAATGTTATGATCGAACTCCTCCAATACGAAAGAATATTTTGAATCTCGTAAGAAAATTTGATGAAACTGGAAGTGTTGAAGATGAACGTAGATCTGGCAGACCTAGATCTGTCAGTACCGCTGAAAATAAAGAACATGTTCGTGCAGCTTTTGAAGAAAGTCCTGCAACATCATTAAGAAGAGCCTCATTGGATTTAAATCTGTCTAAAAGCAGTCTTCAACGAATGATGAAGGAGCTGGGATCGAAGCCTTATTCGTCCTCAATTACTGCATGCTCTAAACGAAGATGATCCCAACAGACGTTGCGAATTTGCTGATATCTTTCTGAAATTGGTCGCTAAAGACTCTTTGTTCCCTGATCGAATTACGTAGGTGAAGTTAGCCTCATATTCGAGTAAATCCAACCGATATTCATCCAGGAAACTGCTCCAGCTGCTCCAGACAGCGCCAGAAAAGAAATCGATGAGCTCTATCGATTGGTAATGTTGAATTTTCCAGAGATCAAAGCATTCGTGAAAAAATTCTAAAATACTAATTTTTTCCTATGCAAATCTTACCATATGGTTAGTAAATTCAGCCGATATCCGTCCAGGAAGCTGCTCCAGCTGCGTCAGACAGCGTCAGAATAGAACTCGATGAGCTCTATCGATTGGTAACGTTGGATTTTCCAGAGATTAAACCACTCGTGAAAAATCCGAAAATACTAATTTTTCACCATGTGAATCTTACTATATGGATAGTAAATCTAGCCGATATTCGTCCAGGAAGCTGCTCCAGACAGCTCCACAGTAGAACTCGATGAGTTGTATCGATTGGTAACGTTGGATTCTCCATAGCTCAAACCATTTGTGAAAAAATCCGAAAATACTAATTTATTACCATATGACTCCTATCACATGGTTACTAAAATCAGCCGATATTCTTGTAGGAAGTTCTTCTAGCTGTTACAATACGTTCCCAAATGTAACTTGACGGAGCCCTATGAATTGGTAATCTTGGTATTGTCATAACTCAAAGCATGTGTAAGTAGAAAGAAAATGCTGGCTTTTGTCTATTGCATCTTTTGAACTTTTCCGGTAAAAGTTGACAAGTTTCCTCTAGAAATGTATTCTAAAGTTTGAGACTCACTGCAAGTACAATTTTAGGAGCTCTATGTAATGGTATGATTATATTTCCCGGAGCTGTTACCACATCAGTACAATCAATATATATGAATTTAATAGGTTCTAACTCGTGAGGTAAATTCTGTGACTCTGTATCAGTAAGATCATTCGTCCTAAAACTTCCACTGACAAATTTGATTTAGTTCAGATCGGTAATAAGAACTCGCTGAAAAGTTTTTTTCTGCACAATTAGTAGCTGATAAAGCATTGAGGCGGTATGCTCTCATTGGCGATTACTAAATATGCTAAACACAAGACAATAAGTGTGATTAATTACCTGACTGAACCAACTATGATGCTGCGTTGTATATCATGGAAGTTCATACTGACCAAAACTGGTATCTTAGTCTCCGGATCGTTGATAATGGGATGGCTAATGTCGACGAAAAGGAGTACTGGGTGTCCATGGACAAACTGTGAAGGCTGAGTAATCACTTGGGCATTACATCGCCAACAATCTCTATAAAATTCAATTTTAATGTTGTTATTAGGAAATATTCTTATGCCTACCCCTTTTTCGTTTCTTTTGTACGAACGTCCGTAATTTCTCTTGCATCCTTTTTATATCCAAGTCGGACTGCCTCCTTGTATGATACTTCATGTAATAATTTGATAAAGTAAGGACAAGACGACGCTGTTTCATGTGCAAAATTTGAAACAAAAGTTTCCCAACACCTAAACACAACCAAAATATTTTGATTACTTAAATAAGGACGTGAGCCACTTACTCAAATGCTAGTTCGGTAGCTCTAGAAGTACGTTCACATTTTGGACAGTCCTGCCGAGTACCTGTACTTCTGGTTTCATAAAGTTGAAGGGAATATTTGATAAAACGCAATAAGTTTCCATCAACAGAGCCATATATATTATATTCATTTGTCTGTTTATTGTTAATAAGATTTTGACTCGTCAGTCAGTACAATCTAGCCTCGTCCTAACCGTCCGATTCGACTAAAGAGAAAGTCTCACGGAGCGTGTAGAACGG
Organism: Rotaria sordida; assembly: GCA_905250125.1. Classification (NCBI taxonomy): domain Eukaryota; kingdom Metazoa; phylum Rotifera; class Eurotatoria; order Philodinida; family Philodinidae; genus Rotaria; species Rotaria sordida. The sequence continues at coordinate 3,653 of CAJNOL010003559.1, forward strand.
TTTGTTGTCAGAGTTTAAAATAATATTTTGTATTTCCGGCTCTGTCGAAAATATAAAGTAAATAGCAAATAGAGGGGCATCAATATTGCATGTATTCGTTACAGAATATTTATGGCTTGAAAAGAACTAATTTATATTTTATAGATTAAAAGAGCAAAAATATTGAACCTTCGAAAATTTTATTGCTTATTTCAAACGCTGGCCAAAGAAGTGGATATTGTTGGATCGTTACAATTTGACGAACTTGACGCACTGGTGATGAATCAGGTGTTTCAACCGCTTTGGGTAAGGAAACTTGCAAAATACGAGCACTGTTTCGTGTTTTTACTACAAAATAGTGGATGCACATATTTATAAAATGGAGAATTCTTCTAGATAAATACCATTTTTATTTTTATTTTTCTCCTCTTGATGGCTAATTTCAACGTTTTCTTTTTGATTATTTTCATTTTGAGGAGCATTGAATACTTTTCTCACAGGTGGCAAAGAATTGCACACATTCTCAACGTCTAAACTTGAAAAAATATTAGTTGGAGACATTGGTACATTTGCTGTCTGAATCATATCCACATTTCCGAAAGAGATCAGATTGTTCAAAAAAGTCGTCTCACAGAACGGTTTTACGCCCTGTGGAGGTGTAGAAGTACATGAATTGTGTAATAAGGCCGGATTAGATATATCTTTTAATATATCGCTGGTTTTCTTATTCACATCGGTAGAAATGTAAGATGGTTTTTCACGCGAAGTCGGCTTTTTTAGAGATTCAATCGGCTTAGACTATAGTTGTTTTATCTTATTTTTGTCATTTGGATTTAAACATGTACTTCGATTTTCTTTTGAGCCCTATTCTTTCCCCAAGGCTCCACTACATTTACATCTTTAGGTTTTTCTTCCCGATTTTTTACATTTTGACTAACTCCAAATTTATCTGCTTTTAATTGGGCCTGAATGCTACGATATAGTGACACAATCACCTCTGCTGATTGCAGGTGTGTTTTTCTTTCAAGAATAGAATCTTTTAGGACACCAAAAAAGGATTCTATTTGAGCGTTTGATAGACGACCTTGTTCATATGCACAAATATCAACTGATGTTCGATCACTGGAATATCGTTCCACAAATTCGGTAAGCAAAGATGTCCATAAGGGTAAATAAGCAAACCACTTATAAAACACCAAAATAATTTTACGACAAAAAAGTGGATTCGTCACATTTTCATACGTTTTTTTTAATCCAACAACTCCGAGAGCTGAGGGAATCGACGAACGGCTATGATATTAAATGGTGATTGATGAATAATAGCATTACTGTCGTGTACATTCTCATCTACTTCATCTAAAGGATCAACTGATTCCTCATCTACATCTATCTGACACGGACCAATCTTGTCAAGTATAGTTTCATCATCATATGGTGCTTCTAGAAATTTCTGAAGAATATCCTCCGCATCAGTAGCTTGCCGGTTTCCGAACATGTGTAAAACGCGTTTTAAAAACTTAAACGACATTTCCATTTCACCACAATTGATGAAGAAAGCAAAAACGTGCAATACTTTTTTCTTATGTCTTTCGCTACTTTGGCAGCTGAAAAACTTCTCGCAGGGTGTGGGTATGGGTACGGGTGTGGGTGTGTGTAGGTGGAGTGGGTGCGGGTGAGTGGGGTGGGTGTGGGTGCGTTGGGTTGGTGTGGGTGTGGGTGTGGGTGTGTGTAGGTGGAGTGGGTGCGGGTGAGTGGGGTGGGTGTGGGTTCGTTGGGTTGGTGTGGGTGTGGGTGTGGACGTTGATCAAAAGAAGAACTACACCCCCCACCGACACCCACATCAACACCCACACCCCACACCCACCCACGCCCACACCCACACCCACACCCACACCTAGGGGTGTCAGGGTTCCCGTTCCTCAAGGGTTCCGTTCCCAAGGAACGGGAACCCACTTGGTTATTCATTTCTATGCATGTTTGAACGCGCTTGAGTTCATAGACATACTTTTTCTTTCGTTTTGAGCAAGTCACTCAGGGTTCCTAAGAACGGGAACCCGCCCCTGGTTCCTAAGAATGAGGAACCCCATTGCAAATCGTTCAGAATAGAAATTTAGGTGTAGTTCCCAGTTTTTGGGAACCCGGTGTGGGTTCCCGTTCCTGGGAACCCGGAACCCTGTGCGGGTTCCCGTTCCTGGGAACCCGGAACCCTGTGCGGGTTCCCGTTCCTGGGAACCCGGAACCCTATGCGGGTTCCCGTTCCTGGGAACCCGGAACCCGGTGCGGGTTCCCGTTCCTAGGAACCCGGAACCCGGTGCGGGTTCTCGTTCGTGGGAACCCAGGAACCCGGAGAGACTTGTCTCAAAACGAAAGAAAAACTATGTCTATGAACTCTAGTGTGTTCAAAAATGCACAGAAATGAATAACTAAGTGGGTTCCCGTTGCCAGGAACGGAACCCGAAACTGACACCCCTATCCAAAATATACTTGAGATGTGTAGCACTCCTTCACCTACTGTGTTCACATTCTCAAACAGTGTGACTTAGTTTGATGACAGTTTTATTTTTTTTTAGTGAATCATTTTTCACGAGAGAAAAACAGAATAGCTAGATGGAGTATAGTTATTTATAGTCTTTTTATTGATGACGCATCTTGAGAAGAAAAGTAGTGGGACAGAATGAATAAGCGTTCGCATCATATCATACTCATTTTTTTCCCACTTCTGTTATGTCGTTCTTTTGCGCTTGTCGCTTTCTTTTTAACGCTATACATACCTCTTGCTCGGTATAATTGCCTTTTTCTCTTACTCTTGAGAAAGGGTATATATTGCTGTTAGAAGGACGAAGTAAGCATCATATATTTTGTCACGCTTTGAAAGGAAAAAGCGCTGCGTAGCTGCCCGACCTGCGCAGTTTCTTGCTTTTGCACGCATTTCTGCTATCATATTCAATTACCAAGCAGCTCGTAGCATCATTTTGTGAGCTCCATCTCAACATTCAGTCTGTAAAAAACTGCGAAGGCTCATCAATATGGCATTGACCAAATGCGTTGAAGACCAAACTACACTAAGCCTTACGCATTCGCCACTTTTTCTAGTGGTAGAAGATGACAACGACCGACTAGACGACAGCTTCAACAATCAACATACACTTCACAATGGTGACTTTGAAACATCAATTCCGCAGAGTACTGGACTACAACACGTCACGAGTGAGTGTCAATCAGGTGCTTTTTCTAGCCTCATATCACGATTCACCGACACTTCCTGCTCGACACTTCCTACTCGACACTTTCACGTAGAACAGTTCCTCATGCGGGCATTTTTATGCATGAAACCACCGCACTAGAATCTACGGAGGTTGTGGGCGTAGACTGTGGATATGGATGTATGCATTTTGGCAACACCTACACCCTGCTCTACTCGGATTCCCTTGGGTTCGGATAGGGTTCAGATTTGTAGAGTCATCGTTTACCGGAACCCGGTGTGGGTTCGCTTCCAGGTTTGCCTTAATAGTTTCTACTCTCAAATTAACAGTAACGGCGTGGATGTGAATGTAGGCGTATTAATCCCGTGTGGGTGTTTCTTCTCTTTATCGACATATCAAAACTTACACCTGCATCCACACCCACGCCCACACCCATACACCCACACCCGCACACCCACACCCACACACCCACGCCCACACCCACCCACACCCACACCCACACCCACACCCACCCCACACCTACACCCACACCCACTCCATACCCACACCCACTCCATACCCACACCCACTCCATACCCACACCCACACTCTTAGCTCAGTTCGTGCGAACGGAATTGAGCGATAGCAATACCTCATAAGCTCATATGAACTGAGTTCATGAGCTGGAGCTGTCGTACACCCTAAAAAATCTGCTTTTTCGGAAACCTAGAGGAGATTTTCGAGTTTCTCACTATTTGAAACCCTTTATACGTTTCCGAGGGCTCGGAAACCCTCAAAAGCAATCAGAAAAACTCAACATCCCGGAAACGCAGTACAGGCTTTCGAGATTTCGAAACCCTTATACAGCGTTCTGGCAGCTACTGACAAAACGATTCACTAATCTATATCGGTCACCTGATTCTAACCGCTTATTCTATAAGATTATTCTAATCCCTTATTCTATCCCTTTAATCTAACCTAGGGGTGTCAGTTTCGTGTTCCGTTCCCGGGAACGGGAACCCGCACCGGGTTCCGGGTTCCTAGGAACGGGAACCCACTTAGTTATTCATTTCTGTGCATTTTTGAACACACTAGAGTTCATAGACATAGTTTTTCTTTCGTTTTGAGACAAGTCTCTCCGGGTTCCTGGGTTCCCAGGAACGAGAACCCGCACCGGGTTCCGGGTTCGCAGGAACGGGAACCCACACCGGGTTCCCAAAAACTGGGAACCACATCTAAATTTCTATTCTGAACGATTTGCAATAGGGTTCCTCATTCTTAGGAACTCGGGGCGGGTTCCCGTTCCTAGGAATCCGGAACCCGATGCGGGTTCCCGTTCCTGGGAACCCAGGAACCTGGAGAGACTTGTCTCAAAACGAAAGAAAAAATATGTCTATGAACTCTAGTGTGTTCAAAAATGCACAGAAATGAATAACTAAGTGGGTTCCCGTTCCTAGGAACCCGGGAACCCTGATTGACTTGCTCAAAACGAAAGAAAAAGTATGTCTATGAACTCAAGCGCGTTCAAACATGCATAGAAATGAATAAACAAGTGGGTTCCCGTTCCTTGGGAACGGAACCCTTGAGGAACGGGAATCCTGACACCCCTAATCTAACCCCTTATTATATCCCTTACAATATTCCCTTATTCTAACCCTTAATATAACTCCTTAATCTATATCTATCTCCTTATTTTAACCCCATAATCTAACCTCTTATACTATCCTCATAATCTAACCTCCTTATTCTAACCCCTAATCTGTGTCCCTAATCTATATGTGACCCTACATTCTATCCTCTTACTATAGCCCCATATCCCATCGTCTTATGCTAAGTCCTTAATCTATATCTATTCCCTTATTCTAAGAGCTTATTCTATCTCCTAATGGATCCCTTGGCTATAGCTCCTAAATCTGTATCTGTCCCCTTATTCTAACTCCGTAATCTAAGCCCCTTATATTGATTTGAGTTTCATACTGGTGAACATGTGTCCATAGTATAAGGAGACAAGAAAAGCTTCTTAATGTAAACTCATGATTTTTGTCAAAATCCTTCAGTTTTCATGTCTGTTAAAGTGAGTACTATGAAATTAGTTACAGTTCCCAAGTGTGTATGACTGTCAGTTCCAGAATCATATGATCAGCTGAAGTCCGAAAATCTTTAAATCTGTCAAGTACTTAGACATGATGTCTGTCAAAGAGCTGAATCTTTTGAAAGACAGACACTTGAACTTAATGGAACTCTTGAAGTGTTCTCGTTCTCCAAATTCACAGTCATGAAGTCAGTGAAATGGTAGAGGTTGAAAGTCTCCTAAATAGAATGTCATATATTTAGTCTGAGTTCTGGAGTATTCATGTGTCGTATAACCGACATCGTGCTGTCACTCTTGTTGCTATAGTCTTTATGTCTCTCTCCGAAAGACTGAGTGAAAAAGTTAGTCTTAGTTCTGTTGCCTTTCTGTGTTTGAAAATCATAATCACGAAGTCAGTCTCTGCCATCGAGTCTTTATGTTTTGTTTTGGGCAAGAGCCATAAATTCAATCTTGTGTCTTGGAGTCTGGGCATCTCTCAAAGCTACTATCATGAGGTCAGTTAAAGTTTTTAAGTCTTCATATCTCTTAATGTCATGATCATGAAGTCAATGAATGTCATTAGGTCTTAAATCCTCTCGAACTCAGAGTTATGAAGCCAAGTGAAGCCCTATAGTGACGAAAGTTTTTTCTGCATTGAAGTTAAAGCCTTTAAGGCAGTCTGGCGTCTGGTGTCCGTATTGCTGTCGAAGGCAGAGTGTTGATGTCATTTGGAGTCTGGAGGTCTTTAATTTTATTACGTGGAACTGCAGTTTTCGTGTTCGTGTTTACTTTAGATCTTTTACCGGATTTGTGGGAAAACTATATCCTGCGGTACAAGGAAATAAATATCTACCATTTTTTTCAAATGCTTCCGAGATATTTTACTTTGTTTATGTGTTCAAACAGACGATTCACGAATATGTCAACTTATTTTGAAACGATACGACCTGGGATTCTCGACAAGAGGCGAACATAGAAATTCTTGTAACTTGTGCTAATAGATTTGGAGAGAGCTAAAATGAAAGGTGTATGAGAGTCTATAGTTTCTTACTGTCCAGAATTTGTTTTTTTCTTCAACTAAACAACAATCACATTTCGTACACGTATCATCCTTTTCGACTATTTTCGAACATCAAGATGCTTACCTTATCGAGATGATGGTATTCAGAAATGAGTTTCTGTACATTTGATTTCATTTAGATAGTAAATATGTTGTTTGTAAGCGTTTACATCGATATCAAAGTGAGAAACTACAACATTTGATACATCTTTTCTTTTAGCTCGCTCCAAATCTATTAGCACAAGCCAAGAGAATCTTTTTTTTGACTATTGTACAAGATATCAGGACACAGGCTTTGAAAAAATTTAAGATTTTATCACTCATGTTTATGAAGATATATGGAGAATAAATGACGTTGCAGACTTTCCGAGACATCCGGTATTTGTTATACATTCTCTTGGAAATGAAGATTTCTTCATGTTTTCCACCATTTCTCTCCTATCATTCTTCTGTATAAATCGGTTGAAAGGATCCTCAAACGGCCGAAACTTGCACTATATTCCATTGCTATCTGTTGACAAGAATGATAATGCTTGTACTTGAATGAAACATAAGTGAATGAAGAAGGAGAAACACGACATTCTTTTAATGACCTGACGATTTAGTGCAGCTCTTGGATTTTCTCAGAAAAATTTATCATAATCTATTCAAGTTTTTAGATACTGAAAGATGCAAAAACGAGTCGAGATTTTCTCAGAAACAGTATTTTTTTTTAATTCTGAGTTCTAATGATTTCATACAACAATTCCACATAAGTTAAATAAGGTTTAGATCATGTATCTCGAGCAATTTCTAAACCTCTAACATAACGAGAGGAACATGAGAATCAAAAAGAAGATATTCGAATGCTATATTGGTGTTTCAGAATACAGGATGGGTTTTCGAAACTTTTTCTCGTAAACGCATCGGTTTTCTGAAGCTTTGGAAACCCTTTAGGATTTCCAAGATATGTTCGGAAACCATATTTGATTTCTTGGAAATGCTTTCACCGTATCCGATGCCTGAAAACCTAAAAAGGTTTTCGATAAAAAAAATCGGAAACGCAAAGGTTTTCGAGAAGGTATTTAAATCAAAAAAGGTTTTCGGAAATAGCACCAGAGTTTCTGAGAATACGAGTGAAGATTTCCGCACATATCTTTCTGAAACTCATAGGTTTTCGGATACTCGGAAACCCTGAAGGTATTTTCAAAAATTTAACATGAGTCCGGAAATCGTTCCGGATACCTTCAAGGGTTTTTGAAAGGGTTCCCGAAGAGGTTTCGGTTTCTGAGAAAAATTTTTTGTTTATAGTATATGTCTACTAAAGATAACGCCGGAGTAAAATTGTTAAATTACCTAACATAATATGTAGCAGAAAAATTCGGGAAAACTTCCATAAAATTAGGAAAATCCTGTAGATTCCACCAACACACGAGAAAGGACAAATAACATTTATGTACACATACCAAAATGGTAATCTAAAGATGTGAAATTTTATTTATCTTGAGAAAAAATCTGCTTTTATTCGAGTGTGTGCGTTACAAGTTTGCAATTTGTTTAGATTCTAAGCCGGACATTATGATCCTCTTCTGGTCCGATCCTCACTCAAATTTTCATATTCCACGTCAACTTCTCTCCATCGGTATTCCTCATGAACATGTCACTGAGATGAATCGTATCTGTCGCTTGTTGGACTCGCATAAAGATACTACAATCCTACTCATCGCTGTTCAAGACAAATACAACATTCGTCCCATTGTTAAGCTCTTGCATTCACGTGAAAACATTCGGTCAATCTATTTACTTTGCAAGTCATCTCAACAAGTTACTGACCTTATTCGTTTCTCACGTGCTTTTTCAAAAGTCCAAGCAGTGTTTGCTGACGCAGAACGACTCTTCATTCAATTGGCGATCGATTGTTCCCTGATCTGCAGTGAATTAGGAGATAAGCAAGCAGCCGACGTAGAAAACGCACAGGCCTCTAGAATAAACTATCAGCGAGCTGTAAATTTATGTTCGGCAGTCGAAGAGGTCGTAAAACGGTAATTCAGCTATTTTTCCTTCAGTTATACCACTGATGATACTGTAAACTGTTCTGGCATGTAGCCTTGAAATCTGAGCAGAGTGCGACCATGCTGAGTATATCGTATACTTTTTCAATAAATGTTTGCTTTTAATCTTTAAAATCGAAAAAGGCTCTTGACTACTTCGGTTTTTAATAATATTTTTTTTCAGATAATTACATTGGATACGACCTTTTTCGAATATTCGCTTTGTTTTGTATCATTATTGACTCTTAGGTGATTAAGGTATATAAAGCAAGAGCTTGTTTTGTCAGTCGGAATATCAATTTATTTTCTAGAATGGCTTACTCTCGTCCCATCGATGAGAAGATTGAAATTGTTATTCTCGATTCAGCTCATCGGGTAGTAAGTTTCAATCATGTGAACAAAAGTTTTGACCACGTCAAAAAATTATGCGACTACACATGCAATCATGAATCTCAAATAATCATTCTCATGCCGGTCGAGCATTTGCCTGCTGTAATCGAAAACAACATACAGGAGTATGCATCAATTCTTTTTATCAAAGTATTTGTCGATTTGCCTTCCGAAGTCGATAAGTGTCAACAACAGTATTCATCATTTTACCCCAAGATTAAATTTTTTCTCTGGAAAAATTATCAAGAGCATCTGTGTGCCGCCAATGTTCAGCAAGTTGTGACCAACGAATCCGATTTGAGTGGTATTTATAAACCAGCAGCATATCTAAAATCAATGTTTCAAAGTAAACTTGAAGAGCAGCAACTGCGCGAAGCTGATTTGGTAGCAACACGAAATATGGCCGAAACAGTAAGTGACTATTTTAAAAACCTTGCCCAGAGAGAATCTGAAGGTTCGCTAAATAACGACTTCTAAGACGTTCCCAAATAGCTAGGCGAAATGAACTCCTCATCAAAGAATCGAATTTCCGATTCATTTCGCAACCAGTTGAGACTTTGTCACGCGTTTTTCAAACACTAGCAAAGGTATTGGTTCTCTCAAAGCTCCTGAAGAACATTTTTATAACCATAGAGAGATACATGATATATATGCATAATAGCTTATTTATTTAGCAAGAGACGTATATTACAGTATGACTCTGCTTTGATCTTGATAGTGTGGATAGTAATCACTGAGGCAATAATATGATTGGAAACATTTGTTGCTCCTCTTTTCAGAAGCAAAATAATTATGTAAAACCAAGGATATCCTGAGCGGCAGGGATCGATTTCCCTGCCTAATAATCGAAAATTCTAGTAAGCATGTGACGACAGTGTAGAATGTTGGTGTGTTGATTGAATGGTAAGACCCTCACCGTCAACCACGCTCGCAACCACACCCACACCTGCAAGCATTATCTCTTATTCTTTAGGTGTTGCTTGACTAAAGTTATAAAATAATATGCAATCATTGAATATTGAATGCTACCTATCTGATTGGAAGGATCCATTCAAGACCTATGAGGTATGACAGGTGGATTGTATTCATATTTGTGAAACATAATATAATACCTGAGTTTTACCACGAAATCAATAAAAGATAACTAGCAGAAGAACGTTGCAGAAATTTTTTTATGAGAGGTACATTGAATACATTTAGAATAGCTTGAGAAATAGAATATGTCTTAGCTAAAGTTTACAACTAACAATAACTCAAAGAAACGTGTTTCATTTATGCTTCAAAAGGAACGAAAGGTGTTGCATTCATTCAAATAATTACGAAATTTTGAATTGATGTTTATATAGAAATATTGAGGGATGTCATAATATCCATAAATCGGGTATCGACATTTCAAACATCGATATCAGGACATTGACCTCAATGCATCAACGTATATCGATATGAATGCGTTTGGAGTAACAAAATGAATACCCAAAATTTTTAGTGCATATCCATAAAATTTGAGGATTTTGAGTGTTTTTAATGCAATGATGGAGATATGGTGTGGCTGTCGGTGTGAGTGAAGAGAAGATAGATACTTACACTCACTCCCATAGCCACGCCACACCTACATCCACACCCACCCACACCGACACCCACACCGACACCCACACCCACCCACACCGACACCCACACCGACACCCACACCCACCCACACCGACACCCACACCCACACCCTTGGATGCATATTGTTTTTGTATATAAAATATAAATAAGTATCGAAGTGGGTATCCATCTCATTGCATCAAAAGCACTCAAAATCCTCAAGTTTTAGGGTACCCACTAAAAATTTTGGATATCCATCTCGTTAGATATCTTGATGTGTAGCTTGTCGTTACCCAGCTTATGGATATTATGACATCTCTGGAAACATTTTGTGATTGATAGAGCTTTAGTGGTTTTCATCGAGGAATCTCGAAGTACGAGATCTCTGCGCTTCATATTTATGTAGTCGGGTGTGAGTGTGTGTAGATGTGGGTGAGTGTGGGCGTGGGTGTGGTTGTTGTTCTGTTCTTCTACAACACACCCAAACCCACACCTACACCCACACCCACTCCACACCCAACCCGCACCTACACTCACTCCCACATCCATATCCTCCCACACCAATACCCATATTCTTTGATATTTTTATTGCTCTAGATTTATGTTATAGTGCCATCAACGTATGGTTGGTTTTGACGCAAGAAATATGGCTGCGATCGGCTTAGCATTTTATTGCCGAATATGCAGCCTTCTTTTACGGGAACCTGTTCAACTGGTCTGTGGGCACCGCCAATGCAGATCATGCATTACGTCAACAGAACGGTAAAAATATCAGTTTGAATTGTGTTTATGATTTAAATTGACTATTATATTTTCAAGAGAAACAATAGAATGCCCTGAATGTCAAGAAGAAACACAGAAAAAAGATGTTAGTACAGGAAGTTTATTGTAACCCAAGCAACATATTTTAATTTTTTTAGGTGTTGTTTGACAGAGGCTTTAACAACGATATGCAATCGTTGCCTATCGACTGTTCCTTATGTGATTGGAATGGTTTATTGAAAGACTATGGGGTATGTATGACAGATAGCTTGTATCTATATTTGTGAAACATAATACAATGTTTGATTTTTACCACGAAATCAATAAAAGATAATCAGTAGAAGAACGTTGTTAAAAATCGATAGAGATTTAATGGTTTTTACCGAGAAATTCAGAAATTAGAGACTGCTGCGCCCCGCATTTATGTAGCGCTTTGTGAGTTTTTTTAGCTACTAGACGTAAGTATCCAAAGTTGTCATTTTTGGTGGCGATGATCTCGAAAACAAAAAGTTAGAAAATATTGGTTCAAACATTAGGATGAAATTTCATAATCGAATCTGTACTATTCATGTTTTCAGTTTTCAATAGGACATTCCATTTTCTTACAGTAGCGCAACTAAAAAGCTAAAATTTTGTGAACTTAGCTTTTTTTAAGTTTCGAGATAATTAAAATGATGACAGCAATAAAAATTAGCTGTCACTCTCTTTACTTATAATTACGACAGTCTATGATTGATAGTATTCATTAGAAACATGTTGAAACTGTTAATAAAGTTCTCAATTGTAATGAATTTCACAATCGTTTCTTTTCATTTTCTTACAGATTTCGAGTAACTGATTGATCAAAATGTAAATATAACGATAATAACAAACCTGATTCAGGTAAATTATAAAACGCTTTTGAAGAAAAGTGTTTTATGGTCAATAGTAAAAAAAAACGATTTTTTTGTTTTTATGATATACCGTTTTTTTTTGATAATCAACATTCGTAGTTCCCACACTGCATTTTGCAATTGGATGAAACTCGAATGTCAACTAGTTTACAAAAAAATCTTAATCATTAAACTCGAACTATGATTTACAAAAAGATCTTCTTTTTTTTGGCAGATTCATAGTGTAAGAACATTTACAGTGGCAAATAGTTTTGTAATTGATATCATTCAAATAGTTCCATTCGGAAGAATCTTGTCTTTAGATTTGACTATAACTATTATATAAATTTTTTTGCTAAGGATCACCTTCAACAGTCTCATCCGAATCCATCATGTGAATATTGTGGGAAGAAATGTGATTCAATGAATAATCTTAACTTTCATAAATTAAAAGAATGTGGTAAAATTAGTATATCTTGTGCTCTCAAAGATCATGGATGTTCAACTTCTGTAAGTGATAAAGAATAAATTTTGATGAAAACGATTCTTTTCATTTCGTATTTATTGTTCTTTTGTTTTTTGGTTATTCGTGCTGAAATGTTAGAACATTATAAAAGTGAACAACATCAAAATGCAATAATTACGTTTATATGTAGAGTTTTATCAGAATCAACAAATGATCAACCTGAGAGAGGCTCGGGAATGGATGTTGATACACTACCTCAAACTACTATATTATCATCTGATAATGTAAATATTCAATTACAAAAAGTATGTCAAACAATTGATATTCTTGCTGATGGAGTTTCAACATTGAAGGGAGATACACAACGATTGAGTCATGAATTACTTGATATACGAAATGCTATTGATACATGGAATCGTGATTTTTCTGCATTGAAAATAACTATTCAAAAAGAACGTGTATATTTAGATGGACTTAAAACTAATCAGGATGTTCTTAATCAAGATGTTGCATCATTAAAACAAAAAGTTGATGCTATGCAATTTGTTTCTTATGATGGTACATTATTATGGAAAATAACAAATTTTAGCAGCAAAATGGGTAAGAATTTTATTAACAAGATTTAGTCTTGTATAATGAATACATTTATATTCTAGCTGATGCACAATCTGAACGACAAACATCAATCTATTCACCACCATTTTTTTCTTCACCTACGGGCTATAAAATGAGAGCTCGCCTTTACTTAAATGGAGATGGAAATGCTCGTCGTACACATATGTCACTTTTTTTTGTACTCATGCGAAGTAAATACGATGCCATTCTCAAATTTCCATTCAACTACAAAATCGCATTTTGTTTGTGCGATCAAACTCCTCAACAAAAACATATTATTGATTCATTTCGACCAGATACCAAATCAAATAGTTTTCAACGTCCACGGTCTGAAATGAATATTGCAAGCGGCATTCCGAAGTTTTGTCCATTGTCAATAATTCAACAAGTAGAAAATCCATATGTCCGAGATGATACAATGTTCATTAAAATTATGGTTGATTTTAGAAATTTACACAAAACACTGTTGCCCTTTGCTATGAGTCTTAATTGGGGTCTACCAACTCATGTTCGACAAAAGTTGATCGAGCAAGAAATAGAAAGAAGATTGCAAGAAGACTTTCAAAAATCCACTGAAACGAAAGAAGTTTGGTTGCTTTGATTTAACAAGCATTAGAATTTGGGGTCATATTCATCCTATAATGCTATAAAACATATTTATGAAAAATTATTTATTTTATCCTATTCCCTCTACTGTAAGGAGGGTCATATGAAATAAAATCGATTTTTATGTTTATATGTGTGCATGTATGTGTCAGGGTCAAAAGAACATCAAAGGTCAAAAAAAAAAACATCATGTGAAAGATAAATGATCCATTCTTTTCTAGATCTACCTCCTGTAAAGTTTGACCAAAGGTTTTCACGATCAAGGAATCGAATGGTAGCATTAGTTCTTGAAAATTTTCAAATAATTTTTTTTGCTAAAAAAAGGGCTTTTTGTGTACTCAAAAAGTGAGTACACTCTAGAATCGGTCAGTGTGTCCGGCCGTCCGGCCGTCCAGCCGTTAACACGATAACTTTCGAAAGGAGAGTCCGATCGCGATGAAATTTTCTGCACAGTTCAGTCTTAACAATATCTCAGTCGAGTTCGAAGATGAGAAGGATTGGCCGAGCCCTTCCTGAGTTATTGCAAAAATACTCATTTTTCCCTGCACCTTCCCTATGGAAAGATCGACCCATCCCCACTTTCGTAAAAGACTTTTCCTATCATAGTCAACTAAAACCCCAACTATTATATACCATTCGATAGAGAATTTCACGAGCTACAAAATGGTATATAAAACATAAGGAAACAAGAAAGCCAACTCAGCTATTGCAAAGATAATTAATCGGAATTCGGTTCTGTTTTTGTCACGCTCTAATTGATCCACAAATAGAGCTCTATCTTTCGATCACAGAGATGATAGTTCGAGGTTTTCTGGGGTGGAGAACTCGAATCTGTGCTCTATTCGCCTCGAAATCCCATTGGTTGAACAGTAACCAATAGAAATCAAGTTATAGGAAAAACGGCTTTCTTAGGATAAACCAAGGTGAAGAGTTCAAATCGGAGCTGTATTCATCCCCAAATCCTATTGGTTGAGCAGTAGCCAATAGAAATCAAGTGTTTATAGATAAGGTTTGCCAGAATAATTTTTATATCCCCATATTCTAGAACGACTCATCTGTCTCATTCACTTTTTGAAGTACACATAACTCTCGGATTTAAATCCGAAGTTTCCGCATTTATTTTAAGAAAATAATGATTTTTTATAACGTTTGATCAAAGATTTTCGGAGTCAAGGAATCAAACGGTATCATTAGTTTTCGAAAATTTTCAAATAAGTTTTTTTGCGAAAAAACTCTTGTATAGCGTAAAGGCAAAATTTTCTATGCGGTAGTAATAAGATAATTTTTTTTAATTTTTTAATTCAAGAAATATTTATAGAAATGAAAGTTTGTTGAATTTTTTTCCTATAATGATAGTTTCAGAATAGTGGAAACATGTTAAACTTGAAACTTGTTTTTTTTAGATTTTGGTGTATAAATTTTTGTTTTGTTATTCAATATTCGATCTACATGGTCGTCAATTCTGTAGCACAATGGAGATACGATGCGCGAAAACTAAATCAAAATGAATTAGTAACATTAGGTCAGTGGCAGTAGTTCACAATAACCATCAGCTGTCAGTGATTATGACCAAGGATATCAGCTAAACACGTCACGATCATTAGTAAAAAAAATTGCGCCGACATTTTATCAAAATTAGACTAAAGCTGTTTTTTTGTTTCTAATTTTAGTTTCTTTCATTTATTTCCAAAAGTAGATATCTTGTCAGTTTAAAAATGTTCATATTAAGTGAAATTTTTTTTTAATGTTTATTTTTGTTGTATCCAATTTCATGGAAGCTAACTTTTACTAAATGTACTGACAGATATTTGTTAATATTAAATAAAGGTTAGATAACAATATATGCACTCAAGATCTTGGAAATCTTGAGGGTGTGGGTGTGGGTGTGGGTGTGGGTGGGTGTGGGTGTGGGTGTGGGTTGGTGTGCGTGTGGGGTGTGGGGTGTGGGTGTGTGGGTGTGGGTGTGGGTGTGGGTGGGTGTGGGGTGGGTGTGGGTGGGTGTGGGTGGGTGTGGGTGGGTGTGGGTGTGGGTGTGGGGTGTGGGTGGCTGGGTGGGTGTGGGTGAACAAAAGGCAAACATCCACACCTACATCCAAAACGCTTAGGTTCTGTTGTTTGGTTTCAAAACGAAGTTTACTTTTATTTCTATGAGTTCTTTTCTGTTTGTAAATGCTATAGCATTGACTGATAACCGTAAAATGATTTCTCTAAACCCATGTTTGATAAACTCTCATTACTGTATTTTACTTTTTTGTTTCTCTTCTTTATCGTACAGGTGTAGCTACTAGATCAACAACAAACAATTGTTCAGGAAAAATCATATCAGCAGCAACAGATTCTTCTGTGTCTGTCTGATAGTTGCATCATTGTCTGAATGAGGATGACAGAAAAATAAAGATGGATAATAATTTCCATAATTCCACGCTTTCTATTGTATATGCATTCTCTTATTTCATTCAAACATCTCAAGAGTATGGTCACAAATGAGGTCAGAATCAAAATAAAAACGCTTGCCTCCAAATCTAAATCCTTAAGAACTGTTTTTCCGTTTCTCCAGAGTATACTATACACGAGTAAATCCTTTCGGATGGTTTCGGGAATTGTCCGGCAGTTTTAATTTTTGCTTTTGATCTTTTCTATTTTTATGTTTATCGGAATTTCTTTACTACTCAACTTGTGAATATTTAAGATCTTCCGATGAACGTTACTTGTCTTTTGCAAGCAACCATAAACTTTCTTGATATGTATCATTGTTGGAATCATTTTCATGAAATTATGATGAAATGCATTGATGTTTTTGAATACTTTCACATACACATACTTGCTCACATGATAGACAGGTATGGGTATGATGAAAATTCAATTCTGACACATTCAATACAATGAATTGGGAAAACGAATTATATGAGTTTTTAGTTCAAGCCCCATGATTAAGAGATGCGAAATATTGGAAAACATCTAAATCTATTTTTTCGTTGAAAAAACTTATTTTAATTATGAAAAATCTATATAGATAGACAAAGTCCCGTCCTATAATACATCATGTAGCTAGCCTCTCTCATAGTATCTATATCAGCATTTGAATCAGATATATATCCTTTATTGTGAAAGAAAATTTGAAAAAACCGCTTAAATTTTTGTCGCTGACTGTATTTAATTCAAAATAATTTACAATAAACTGACCAATTAATATTAAAAATTTACAAGACAAAAAAAAAATCTGTTAAAATGAGTTCAATCGAATTTTTCAAGATGGTGAAAGAAATTTTTGTACGAATTCTATAATATAAAAATAATTATATCATTCAAAAATAATTTAAAATTAAATTAAATTACCTTCATAATCAAGTTTACCATCTTTATTTACATCAGCCTAAAGAGAATCAATATAAAGCAAAATTGATTTTAATCTATAACAGACCTCTCTCATCATCTCTTCTAATTCTTCTTGATTGAGTTTTTCACCCATATTAAGCATAACCTTAAAAAAGGGGTTATTAGAGAAAGAAGAGTTACTAAATTTCAGAAAAAAAAACCTCTTTTAATTCATTAATGGTTATATAACCTGAATTATCTCGATCAAAAAGTCGAAATGCTTCACGTAATTCAGCTTCTTGATCACGTTCATGCCAATGTTTACTCATAAATGTAACAAATCCTTGAAAATCTAAATGTTGATTGCCTAAAGCAAAAAAAATAATTCATAATAAAATTCTTCAAGAAATAAACTAATTCATCCTATTTACCATTTTTATCTACTTCAGCAATAAGATCAGCAATTTCTTTGTTTGTTGGATTCAATCCTAATGAACGCATTACTTGTCTAAATCATATCGAAATAGAAAACTTATTACTGAAAAAATGTATTGAGAAATGGCAGAAGAATACTTTTGTCTTCCGACATAAGATACTGTCTAGCAGCAGATTTCATAACCCAATATCTTCATTACATCTCATACTAGCTGTAGCTTTGGATAGAAGATCAGCATGACACAGAGTTCTTTTACATCAGTGCTGGAAGTGCCCATATATATTAGTCACCATATAGTCAACATGCTATCGGTCGTTAGCGACTTATTCTAGAATCATCCTCTGGCTAGTAATATCGAGGTTTAAACAGAGTACCTTACGGATACATGTCGCTATATCGTGTTCTAATAAAAACTCTAAAAGGATATGAGTTTCTATCCGAAAATTTGAGGCCTCGATAGATTAGTCGAATCTTAATAGGAATCCAAATTCTTTTAGGATTTTTATTAGAATACTATGTAGTATCTATAGATAAAAAGATTATGGGAACATCTGAGAGGTTCCTCTTGTCAGTCATACCAGTGAAAATCATGTAGACATGTGCGAGATCAATTTCTTTTAAGTTCCGATCCCG
>CAJNOL010003560.1:0-21656 GCA_905250125.1 Rotaria sordida
CACAGTTAAAATTTGGGATGGAACTTATGTCAAAGATGATAAAAAAATGATCATCATCTTTCAAAAGTCAAGCATATGATTTGTGTTTGTTTTACGATCCTCGAATCTAACATATCGAGTTAATTCATCTTGCTTTCATGATGTCCGTAGATTATCTATATATATATATCTTGAAAGATAATGACAATTTTCATTGTCATCATCACTATCATTATCGATTTCTCCTAAAGAAGCAGTTGATTTTCTAACAATTTCTAATTGTTTCTTTTTGTTTTCACAATATTTTTGTGTTTAAGATTAGTTTCTCTTCGTTGTCTACTGCAAAGTAGGATAATTTCAATTTAGAATGGCAGTTACAAAATGTATATCCTATAATTTGATATTATATTTGAGAATAGTGACACACTTATTCATTTTTAAAAATAGACCACCGATGAATCGATAGTTGTCGTCTTAACTTTGTTTTTTAAATACCAAATGGTGTTTGTTTCTTGAAGAAAAATTTTCATTAAATTTTTCTTGAGTGACATAAGCTTTCTAGTTTATGAATAATGATTTGCTGAACAAAATGTAACGAACAATTTTCCAATTAAAAACAAATAATCATTCTTTTCAAAGGTATTGGATCAAATAATTAATATTTAAAGAATTATTGTAAATTAGTCTATTTAATCATATGTCATTGTTATGTTTCTAATTATCTAACGTATGCATTTTCAATTTTTTTAAATTCAATTTTACATTAATTTATGTTACAGGTATCTCTTTCACATATGCATACATCTTCTTCTCTTTTCTTTCTCTCTTTCATTTTCTCTTCATTTTTATTTGACCTGATTTAACCTCGCCACGTATTTCATCTTTATTATGACGACTAGATATATCTTCTCTCTTTGTTTTATGTGAAATCATTTAATCTAGTCGTCCGCCAATTTTTTATATGTTTATATAAACTATTTTTTCGTGGCTAGTCGAATTCATATAGAATGAAATTACGTCACACATTCTCTCTCTTTCTCCTCTGATTTATATGTTCTTCCTAATCTATTAGAAGAAAGATTTTCCAAGTTGATTTATAAATCTCCTAACAATTTAACAAATCATTTTAATTAAAATACTGCATTTATAAGAGCATGTCCATTATAATAAAACAAATTTTCAAACTATGCGATTGACGCCTTAAATTCATCATATAAATTTATTCATATTTTAATGACAGAAAAACAAAAACACATGAAGACAATGGGCACACCCAAAACACAATCATAGTAATAATGATAAGTGCATCGAGATATAATACATTAGAAAAGAAACAAAAAACAACAAGAGGTTATAAAGAAAAAGTACGTTATAAACGTAGAATAAAAAATTTTCAATTTGATTTTATACTGTCTATTAGCCAGAAAAAAACAGTCGAATTTTAATCATGAAGCACAAAATGAATGCAAAGACATTGATAAATATGATCAACGTGCACTAATTATCTTATGTTGTTTGACAACATCGAACATATATTAGAATAATATTCTTCTAAAAAAATGTATCAGAAAAGGATTTATTTTATCAAAAATTGAATTAGATTTTATAAATCTATTTAAATAAGATAATGTTATTGGATTATGCATTGGAATTAGATTAATGGATGCTTTATAAGTAATGAGTCGATTTTTATTTGTGTTTCTATCTTTGTACCATATTCAATGATGAAGAGGGATTAAATATATATATTTTTGAAGAGTAACATCTAAGCTATTATTCAACAGAAATTTCACTCAATTTGTATCAACTGCATGACAATATCACATTGGTAAAAATATTGAAAAACATTCTGTCAAAGTCAGTTTTTTTTTATCTTTTTTGTAAAGAACTACTCACTCAATATTTTGTGAATACCTCTGTCAGTTTTCCGTGCGTTGACTTGAGTTTTAATTAATTTTTTTCGAACGATGACCTATGCAATTCTTTAGAAAATTCAAGAAAAACATCTTTTGGAAAGAATAACGGAAAACTATCTGAAATCTGTTTAGTTAGGAGAAATGAGATAATTTGTTTTGTAAAAAAAACAAAGTGTCTGTGAAAGTAAATCTTCTTGGAGTGTAATGCAACTGATCAGATATGGTTTTTCAATCACTATTTTAAAGAGCTGTTTTTCTTAGATTTTGTAGAGAATTGTAAAGCCTATCGTTTGGGAAAAAATAAATAAAAACTCGAGTGAATGCATGAAAAAGTGATCAAAGTATTCACAAAATATTGAGTGAGTAGTGCTTTACAAAAAAAATATAAAAACTGACTTTGACAGAATTTTTTCAATATATTTACCAATGTGACACTTTCATACAGTTGATACAAATTGAGTGAAATTTCTGTTAAGTAATAGCTTAGATATTACTCCTCAAATATACATATATCCAATACTCTTCGTCATTAAATATGACAAAGATAGAAACATAAATAAAAATCGACTCGTTACTTGCGAAATATCCTTTATAACTAGAACTTCAATTTGAAGCATAGATTTTACTTATATCGATCTATTATTGATATTCATTTATTTCACCTACTTTGTAATAGCTGTTGCAAGACTACTATTCACTTGCAATTAGAAACCAATATGCAGTTAGGTACAAATATACAGCAACTTGAATGCCAACTACAATATCGGTTCGGATCTTAGATATCGATTTTGTCGTCTAAGTGTCCATTGTAGAAGGTTAGATATAACCCATACAAATAAAAATGTCATTCCCTTTCAATATGTTTTAGAAAAAGATTTTCTGAAAACAAAAGATAAATATCAATAAAAGTAGAACTTTCAGACAAACTAATTTAAATGAGATTTTTCTTTAGATAAATTCTTACTTGTTGATTGACACGAGTTCCGAGATTCTCACGATTATATAATATTGTGCAAATCAAAAAATATCATTGTCATCATCTATATTTAGTGTATGTATATTATAAGCTATTCATAATATTGCTTCTAGTTCAACTACAGTAACAACATCGCTTTCATCAATTGAAATTTTTTTGTTAATAAGGATCACGAAACCAATGATGATATAGACTTTTACAATTATTCAGATCTGAAAGACAACTTTTTCCCTTATAATAATTTACAAATAACTTAGTTGCATACGAAAACAAGTCTACTGCATTGGGTGACATTTCACAAGATCTAAATAGAAAAAAAAAGAAAAGATTTCTATAGATATTTCATGCAAACAATATGTTTTCTACATATTTTTCCAGATCTTTAGAAAAGGGAATATGATTTATGTTTAGTAGAAAAAAAAAGAACAAAATGAAATGAAATAGTCAGTAAATGAAATAATTATAAAATCAGTAAATTTTGTTGATTGATCAGTAAATTATTTAAACGGTCAGTTATTAATTGATTATGTTCGTAAAATAAATTTAAAATATCAGTAAATACAATTTATCAATACTTGATTATATCAACAGGATCGGTATAAAAGTTGAAATAGTTATAAGGTGAATCATTTTTGTTTTTCTTTTTCTATCTTTTCATCTGTTCTACATGTTTTCGTTCTTCTGACCTTATTCTTTTGACCCGCATATTTTATGAATAAGAAGAATTATTGCTTTAATTCTTCTCATTGTTCATTATCTAAAACAAATGGAAAGAAACTTCTCAACTTCTTCCCAAGTCGTTGTCTTTATCTATCCTTATATAGAAATATTTAGTTTCGTTTCAGATAAAAATAGCATATTTCGCGTTTACGAAATTTCATATATGTGCAACTATCAAATTGATAAAGATTTTTCAATATGAAAACGATGTATGAGATGAAGAGATAATAAAAGAAGACCATGAAATAAATGGGAATAAAAGAACCTTAAAAAACAAAGAGAATCAAAATGTTGGATGAAAAAAAAACAAGCATTTGATTATGAATGGTTAAAACCAAATAATGGCTGGTAGAAAGGTTTACAACTTTATGCACAGTACAAACAATGCCTTAGAAGTAATAAATAAAACAATTAGAGTTAATGAAACTTTTCGAGAACGTCATGTTTTATCAAGATTTTTAATAATTGGTCAATCAAATGGAATCTATCATTAGCTAATGCAAGAATATTTGCTACAGAACTAACAATATCTTTAGAATTATGGGCTTCATCATATCAATGGACTAAATCAACAAAACATATCATTTACATTCTAAATGACTCTCTGAAAAAAATATTTTATACCCACTCATGACTTAGAATCAACTACACAAGCTAACTTAATTAAATATAACAAGAAATGGATAAGTTTTGATCAGTTCAAAAAAGTATTCGATATTTGGTTTATGCAAATGCAAAATGATTTGCACCGGAAAATATTGAAATGCAACTGTTCAATTGTTTTTTAAGAATTATATATGCCAACACATGATGGATATGGTTATTCGTTTGAAGTACTGTAAACCACTAGCAACAGCAAAGACAATGTCGATCAACAAGAAAAGAAAAAGAGATTGATCAGCAAAGGTTAAAACTGTTTTACTAATACAATGATTCAATTTTCATTTTTCTTCAATTATTCTTTAAATTTCTACTTGTTGATTCTATGATTTCTTGATTTATTTAAATTTATTTTCTATCGATAAAGGTTATTTTTCTATTAATAAATTGTGTATTGTTTTTCCACTGACTAAGTTTGTATTTTTTACTGATATAAATTGAAATTTTTTATTGATACTTAGATTTAATAAACTGATCAGTTCAGTACTGATCATTTCATCTATTCTACTGACAGCTTAAATGGTACCCTTTAGGAAACAGGTATATTCGAAGCATTTTAGCATTATATGATGAAATATATATTACAAAACAATGATAATTATGACCAATACTATAACTCGGATATTCTTGAATAAGCACTCTTGGTCGTTGTCGATAAGTAAATGGAGATCTTAAAAATCAATTTATAATTTTTTTTTTCTGATTTTAAATCATACTTAACATAGAATAATAGATTAAGAATATATTGTTGCCAATGATTTTAGTCGTTCGATACATAATTTCTGAATAGTATCATCAAATATAATTTATGGATTAGAAATTAATGTAGATACTTCTAATTTTAGTGATAGATGATAGAAACATAATAGTTCGATGAAAACTAATGTGATTTACATAATCTATACATAGACAAAATAAATACAAAAGACGATGATCATCAACAGGAGCAGGTTATTTAAAACGATTCGTATTAGTGATAGTTTTACAGATAATAGAATGTTACTTATGAGTTTATGTCAATACTCTTGTTCTCATTCATCAATGGATCACTTATATTAAAAGAAAGATTTCTAATAAATAGTATATATATATTTATATATTAATAAACATTCGAGGAAGCATGATGTGTGTATATCAATAGTCAATTTATGAAGATAAATTGTATTCAAAAGATTTGGTAAAATCATTTGTAATTCTAATGAATATTTTCCTAATTACTTTAACATTTCCATGATCAAGATTAAATCGAAATCAATATATTCTCTAGAAGAAGCAATTGCGGCGAACATATCTTTTATAGACATACAAAATTAAATTTCCTATCATAATATTAAAATTCTTTGTTTTCTTTTTTGTTATCAGAGAAAAAAATCTAAATTCTATAATGAATTGAAAAAAATATTTGTTTACTTACCTTACCTAGATAAACTCCTTCAATTTCAACATAGTTAAATGGATTAGATGGTGTCACATCAATTAATAAAGTATGTATTTGTTTTATTAAATGATGACATAATAATTTATCAAGTTCATGTAATTTAATATGGATTAGATGAAAACGTTGAAGTAATATTGTCTGATGGAATTTAAGAGACAATGAAATGAGTAATCATTCACCACCAACAATAACGTAGGTTAATGTTATACATAATGAGACAACACATTGTCCTATTAATCTCGAAACAATTTAACAAAGATTATTGAATATTTATAATAACATTATATTATCACCAATATGAATGCGATAAAAATATTAATATATAATCATTCTTGAGAAACGTTCATTCAATTATAAAAATTATTGAAGAATTTCAACAGGAGACAAATAACCAAAACTTTCAACAAAAAAAACAAATATCGCCGGGTAGCAATTCCAACGTACTGATGTCCATTTCTTTTTTCATGTTTCTTGTTTATCCTTATTGAGTTATATATATGTATACAGGGCAAGCTAAAAGTAACAGGACAAATAATTTTTTCTTTTTTTCTTGTAATATATTCAGGTAGATCTCATATTTTTATCACATATACTAGGTGATATAAATCAAAGATGCAACATATGATCAGTATCTAGATGTAGAAACTTGTTCAAAAGCGTATAAATAAGACGAAACTTGCCAGTGGAATTATGTTGATGAGCGTGTGAATCAGTACCTGAGCGATTGCAACTTTGCAAAGACTTAGAGGATGAACACATTGAACGATTTTTGTGAAAAAGCTCACTTTTAAAAAGGTTTCACAAATATGTGCTATTGTGCGTATTATTTTCTAGTTCAATTTCGGTAGTAAATGTTTTCTTAGAACTTAGACTTGTTTCCTTACTTTTAACCATCCTATATTTGCACGTTTCTGAAGAAATTATTACATCTAGATATTGATCATATCCTACATCTTTGGATTATATCACCTATTATCCGTTTCAAAATAGAATGAACTGAATGTAAATTGAATAACTTTTGATAGGAACAACATAGAGAGCTGCGGTTTTCATCTTTGGAAAGAGGAGACTCGGGACTATAGAAGTACGTGAAAATTGATTGGTTCGACAATTGATCAATGAGATAAATTCTTGCTAGACATTTTGAAAACAAAATAGGGAAAGTATTTTTCATTCGATTTTTACTTTTTATATAATTATTCGATAGAAAAAATTGTTCTCTTTCGATCTACACAAGGCCGAGATCTCTAGCTTGTTCCGTTAAAGAGTTATAAGGGTTTTCTTGAGACTCCAGATTTCGGCTATTTGGCCTTGGAAGTGGTCAATATAGGGGCAATTCACCACGCTGAGTCGAGTGGCGATGTTTGTATTCAGTTTTCAACTCATCTAAAAGCACTATGTCAATTTTTCGATATACCCCGCGTTTTACGCAATATAGCACAAAAACTAGAACTTCTGAAAATGTTGATATTATGGTTTAGATGAGTTGAAAACTGAACACAAACATCACCACTCGACTCGGCGTGGTGAATTGCCCCTATATTGACCACTTCCAAGGCCAAATAGCCGAAATCTGGTGTCTCAAGAAAACCCTTAAAATTCTTTAACGGAACACGCTAGAGATCTCAGCCTTGTGTAGATCGAAAGAGAACAATTTTTTCTATCGAATGATCATATAAAAAGTAAAAATCGAATGAAAAATACTTTCCCTATTTTGTTTTCAAAATGTCTAGCAAGAATTTATCTCATTGATCAATTGTCGAACCAATCGATTTTTACGTACTTTTATAGCCCCGAGTCTCCTCTTTCCAAAGATGAAAACCGCAGCTCTCTATGTTGTTCCTATCAAAAGTTATTCAATTTACATTCAGTTCATTCTATTTTGAAACGGATAATAGTATATGTGGTAAAAGTATGAGATCTAACCGAATATGTACAAATAAAAAATCAAAAAAATTTATTTGTCCTGTTACTTTTAGTCCATCCTGTATATATTTATATAGACATACACAATGATAAACGTTTGTCTATTTCATTGAATGACATTGTTTTTTCGAATGTTTTTCTTTTATTATAAACAAATGAATTTGAAGAAAAACAGACAAAGAAAAGTATTGACATTGATATCTATTCAATGTATATGTATAGAAAGCAATTTGTTTGTTTTATCTATAGATATATTATATTCAAAATATAGTAACATAAACTATTCTTTAATAATTATTTAAATGAAAAGAAAAGAAAATAAATATCTTTTTTGAAATTTAATTCTTCTTTCGACATGAAAATCAAGAAAAATTCGATAAATAGATTGTTTTTGATAAAATAAAAATGATCAATTCCATTTATTTTACAATCTCATGTTAAATGCCATATAAAAAAGGCAGCCAATATAATCGTAATACTCAGATAGACTCAAAATCAATAAAATGAAACACGTTAAATTGTATATAAAATAAAACTCGTTTTGAAATATCAAGACCATACCGCACATTCTAACTCGTTACAACTTTCAAACGAATTTTTAATCGTTTAAAATTCTAATCCATATAATAACGAGTAGAAACATGGAAATTTATCATGTAATTTTCATTACATATATCGATGCATTTTTACGACGTTGAATATTTTTACGCGTTCATAATGTTTTAGAATGTGTGCTTTTGACGATTTAGAAATCACTTAACAGTTTAAACGCGCTTTCTTTTTTTATACGTTTGAACTTTTTAATCAAGTTAATCTGTTTAAAACAAAAAAGACGATTTCATAGTTCAAGTCTCTTTAATATATTCTCATGATGACTTCTTAACTGTTTCAATTTTTTCCATTCTCTAACATTACCATATTGATAGGATGTGGATGTGGACATTTGAGTGAATATGGATGTACGTTAATAGAAGAACACTACTAGACCGAGATGTAGATCCACACTCACATCCCTATATATATATATATAGATCTTATAGTCATTGAAAGCATCTTAAAGTTTGAGGTAAGACAGAGATATAGATATCAAGATATGAGTTTATTATGAAAATATCTTTCTTTTGAAACAGAATCCAAAAAGAGACATTTCTTTAAAATATAAATAACATACTAAAGGATACGTTCGTTTCTGGCTCAAACTTTGAAGTGTTTCTGATGTCTATAAGATCTATCCCTGAACTAAATTTCAATTCAAATTTTGATCATTCAGATTCTCAACGATTCTATGACCATAGAGTAAAAATCGATTAAAACGTCCATAATTCAACAAGTGAAGAATAAAAAGTGAAATCCAAGCAGATTTTTTTACTATTCATGATGGCTGATTAAATGGCTATACTCTGAAGCAAAACAAAAATTGGACAATGAAAAAGATTTTCTCATGATCTCTGTCTAAAACTGAAAAGGGACATATTCTTTCAATGTTATTGATTGATTGTTTCGATCCTAGGCAAACCTCAAAAGTTCCTACAGAAGGCTCAGTCTCTTTGGTGATCAATCAGCAGCTTATTCGTGAGTCAACTTGATCTGAGATCTATTATTCTATCAGCAACTTAACTCGTAGCAATCATTATCGTGAATAAATATTTTTCTTTTTTTTTACCTTTGAAAGTGGATATATTTGACAATTTCATCTTCACTTTTAATCTGTACTTTGGATAATGGAACATATAAATGCTAGAAAAATAAAGATCAAAAACAAGTTTTCCAATTCAATTTATACTTGTTTAAGGATTTTGATGCTTTCATAAATAGGTTTTAGTAAACTAAATAATGTTGTTAGATCATCTTTTATTGTAAAACTAAAAAATTTCTTCCCAGTATGTTGTTCAAAAAATGCTTCTAATTATTTTTCTCTATTTAAATAAATATAACATTAGAACATACATTATTATTTCAAAAATTTTCTTTTATCTAACTTTTGATATTCAAGATAATTCTTTTATAAGTAAAGTTGATCCTGAATCGATATTTAATGCATCATATTATTGTCTTATAATTCTCTTGTGGTTTGATTTCTTCATTCAGATTTGTTCTTGAGACGAATGCATACTCATTTCTGAATGATTCTTTTTTCATTTTTGTAATTCTTAGTGGTAAGCTTTGCTGTATTTTTATACTGGTCTACAAAGAAATATTCTTTAGTAAGATATGTACTGAAACTAATTTTGAACAATTCGTGATTGAAGAAAAAACATAAAAAACTTTCAATATTGTGCAAGGTTATATATAGTTTTGTACGAAGTACATAGAATGTATTAGTGCTTTACGAAACTATGGAAAGTTTTATAAGAAAAACTGCAGAATCTCCTCATAGTGTATCAAACTATGAATTGTTCCGTATAAAACATGCTAAACCTTCAGTTAATCTACGAAATTATGAACTGTTTCATACAAAACATACAAAATCTTAAGATAAATAATAGAGCGATGAAAAGTTCAATACAAATAATGTTAAATCTTCTAATTTTCTACAAAAAATCGGATTGTTTCATATTGAAAAACACGAAACCTTTAGTTACACAACGATACCACGAATAGTTCTGTCAATATATTACGAAACTATATACCAATTTATCAAACTCTCATAAAGTTTTCTTTAAAGATTTCGAAATCCTATTAAATCTGTTAAATCTAAAACAAACCTTTTGTATGACAACTACGAAACAGTATTCCATTTCACTCAACCTAAAATCGTTTGGTACAAAAATGCGAAACTTTTGAAGTTCAGTGATAAATCTATTTTTTTCTTTTACAGTGTTTATTGCTTTTGACTAGAACAGAACTCAATAAAACTTAACAACATTATATATTGATACTTAAAATACCATCTATGAATCAGTTCGAATTTTAAGATAAATAAATATCGATACAAACTACTAATGAAATCAACATAAGCTTCAAGATCCTTCTTTTTTTTCTCGGTCAGAGCTTATGCTGAGATAAACTAGATTTCAATTGAATATATTCGCGAACTCTACAACTTCTTAGATTCGACTAGACTGCAATTAAAATTAAACATAACTTAACATAAATATATACGATCAGTTCTTTATTCTCATTTTTTCAATTATTTTTGTTTTTAAATCTTTTCAAAACTATTTTATTTTATCTAAATCTCAACTTCACTCGACACATACAAATTGAGTAACGAAAATAAATGATTGACACAAAATTTTCCGAGAAGTACTTATATTTATAATGAGTATAAACAGCACACATTGAGAAAGGAAGATAAATAGTTACTATTCCAAAGAAAAGATAATTATTCAATATTCCAGTCATGCACAAGAAACTAAATAGTTTTATCAAGATTATTTAAAAAAAAGAGAAAATGATATCAAAGACAAGACTCAGTTCCTTAGTATCAACAAGAATAAAAACCAATTTGAGAAAAGAACCAATGAATGATTTCATAGAGATTACAAAACTGAATAGTTTCATCAAGTTTCGAAAAGAAGTTATGAAAGTAAATTTATTTATAAAAAGAAATATTCTATTGTATCGCAATAACAAACTAGAATGATATCGGTTTACTTAATCAAACCCAATTTTATTTGATTCTTAATTAAAATCATCGTCCTTCATTAATACTGTGTTGAAAATACGATTGCTTGCGATACTTTATTAACATTCTTCATGAATTATTTTTATAATAAAAAGAGCACATTTTGGAAAAGAACAAAGTGGATATTGGGGTGACGTACTTTTCGTCTCAAGATATTCTGAACTCCGGACATGTAACCGGGTGTTCGGAAATGAATTTTGTCCTTAAAAATTTATGACCGGAGTTCGTAAACATTTCTGTACAGGAGATCGTAATAGAAAAGCAAGGAAATCGGAATGGTTTGACCAGATATTCGGAGTAGAATGTTGATGCTCTAACTGATGTAGTGACCGGAGATCGTAATGAACAAGGTCGCATGTTCGGAATGTATGTCTAACGATATTTTTACAGAAAAAGATCAGAAGAATGGAATGACATTGACAGGATGTTCGTAAAAGAATTTACTGGAAGATCGTAACACATATCAAGACTTCTTTTCGCTTTTATATACACGACTAAGTATCATTCAAAGCAAAGAAAGAACTGAATAAAGAAACAGAAAAATACAATTCGAAAATAAATGTGTTCAATCATCAGGATCATCATCCCTGTCACCTTTCTTGTTCTTATGATATTAAGCTCTATATTTACTAAAAGTCACATTTAAAAATGAATAAAAACTATTTGTTTTTTTCATATGCTTTGATTGGAATTAGAACAGTAAAAATAAGCGCAATCGTGATTGGTGGTATTCATTAGGATGTTTTTAATGTACCACCTTAGGCTATAAGACAAGCATGTTACTTCACAATATTTCAAGGATGACTAAGTCTCACGATCGTTACGAATATCCTGCCATTTTCATTCTAAACACCTTGTACTTTTCATTACGATTACTCTATCTTTGTCAATACGAACTTCTGGACTTTCTCATTCCGATCTCCAGTCAATATTTCGTTGTTTAGCTGCTAACAATGGGTTGCCAGAGGTCGTTACGAACTCCTGGACTCGTTTCATTCCGAACATCCTGTTTTTTGTTGTATTTCATTGACTTTTGTCATTGAGAATTCCATTCCGAACACCCTGTCATTTTTCTTATGACCGGAGATCGTAACAAACTATTACAACCGGAGTTCGTAATGGAAAGGTGAGACGAAGTGTCACTTTCCCATTCTATCAAAGTCATTTTTTACATCTTTTCTGTAAAGAATTATCCATTCAGTATTATGTGAATACCTCTCTCAGTTCTTCATGTTTTGCCTTGAGCTTTTTTCAAACAATAGCCTTTGCAATTCTATACAAAATCGAAGAAAAATCGCTCGTCAAAGGCATGATCGAAAAACCATATCCGAACAGCTGTGCTACACACTCCAAAAAGGTTCATTTTCACAGACATTTTCTTTTTATAAAACATATTATTTCACTTCTACTGACTATTCAAGTTCTAGACCATTGTACATTCTTCTCTTGAAAAACTATTTCCCTTGAATTTTGTAACGAATTACAAAAGCCATCATTCAGCAAAAAAACTCAAGTCAAAGCATGAAAGAAAAACTGAGAGAGATATTCATAAAACAGTGAGTAGAGAGTTTTTTACAGGAAAAATGTAGAAAATGGATTTGATAGAATTTTCTCAATATTTTTAGCAATATGCCACTTCCTTAAAATAGATAAAAATTGAGTACAATTTCTGTTCAATAAAACCTCAGATATTACTCTACAAATATATATATCCAATACCTTTTCGCCATTGGATATGACAAAAATAGGAAACAAGAATAAAAATGGAGTCGTTATTGATGAAACACCTTTCAATCCAATTCTAATGCATAATCCAATAACATCATCTTAGTTACATAGACTTATAAAATCTGATTAAATTTTTGGTAAAATAAACCCTTTTCTGATATATTATGTTTTTATTCGAAGAATATTATTCTAATATACATTTGATGTTGTCAAACAACATAAGACGATCAGTGCTTTGATCATATTCATCAATTTCTTTGCATTCATTTTCTGCTTCATTATTAAAATTCGACTGTTTTTCTTCCTATTATCTAGTATAAAATAAAATAGAATTTTGTTTTTCTACCTGTATAACATATTTTTCTTTTCCTTGCGACCTCTTTTTTTTGTTTTGTTTCTTTCGTACTGCATTATCTCTCTAAGCAATCATCATCATCGTTATGATTATATATATTGGGTGTGTCCATTGTAGTGATGTATTTATGTTTTGATCATTAAAATATAAATAAATGTATATGATGAATTTGATATGTCAATCAAATAGTTCGAATATTTGTCTTATTATAACGCCCATACTCTTTTTGAAATGCAATATTTTAATTAAAATTATTTGTCCAATTAATATAAAATTAAATCAAACAAAAAAACTGAAAATGTATGTATTAAATCTTGTAAATTAAGAACATAACTATGACATATTATTGAATAGTCTAATTCACAATAATTCTTCGAAAATGAATTGTTTTATCTAATATATTTAAAAAGAACAATTATTTTTTCTTAATTGAAAAATTGTTCGTTATATTTTGTTTAGCAAATCGTTACTCAGTTGCTAGAACGGTTATATGATTCAAGAAAAATTTAATGAAAATTCTTTTTCAAGACACAACGCATTTGGTATTTAAAAAATGAACTCAACACGACAATTGTCAATTCATCGGTGTACTATTTTTCAAAAAAATATGTGGGTCATTATTCTCGAATATAAAATAAAATTATAAGATATACATTTTGCAGCTGCTACACGAAATTCAAATTATCATACTTTGTAGTAGACAATGAAAGAAGAATAAACTCAAGCACAAAAATATTTAGAAAGAAAACGATTAGAAATTGTTACAAAATCGATTGCTTCTTCATTCAGAACAAATGGATAGTGATAGCGATAATGAGCATGAAAACTGTCATTATCTTTCAACATATGTAGATAATTCACGAACATCACGGAAACAAGATGAATTAATTCGATATCTTAGATTCGAGTATCGTAAAATAAACAGAAATAATTGCTTGACTTTTGGAAGACGATGACCGACTATTTTGATCATCTTTGATAAAAGTTACATCTCAAATTTTAACTATACAAATAATATCGACGAGCATTTCACGCACATTTCGTGCGATCAATCAAGTTGTCTTCAAATGCTGATGAAACATGTCATTGGATGTAGTAAATGATATTCTCTCTCTCTACCTTCAATCAAGAAAATGAAGTAAAAGAAAAGAAAATAATAGGAAATGGAATGTTGGATAAGATAAAACACAGTTCGCTAAAATTGAATAAGAATTGTTTTGTTTTTAAACTGAGAAATTCGAAATAATTTTTAAAAATATAATTTCCTAAATTCAAGTCATGTTGGATCACAAAAAATTACTACTTGATGTCAGGTTGGATCAGGTCACGAAAATTTGACCTATATCAGACACTGACTCTAGGATAATATTTAACGATAATCAAAATCTGTTAATGTGTCTTCTGTGTTGCTTGTGGTCGATCACAGTTAAAAATTTATGATAGCATTACTTTATTTTGTTTTTTAGCAAAAAAATTTCTCATAGAACAAGTAGAAAACTACGTTTTTGCGTTCTAGATTTCACTGTTGTATTGATTATTGTCGTTAGTTAAGTCTAGTTGATTTTCAATGTTCATAGGTTCTATACCTATACTAGTATCCTATTCTTTGTACAATGATCAATCTTGATCGTGTCAAATGTAGTTACTGTCTTCATAAATTTGAGCACTTGTATACATTCAACGAATTTGAACAGTATGAGATGTCTCATTTTTTCAATTATTATAAAATGAAATTACATCATTTTGTATGTACCACTGTATCGATGTTTGTACTCTTTTATTTTAAAGATTTTTATGGTTAAGTTCCTTTTTTTTTATTCATCTATTATTGGCAATATTCCACAATCGATTTGATTTTCTTTCAAGTTATGACAAACTTTTATTGATTAGAATGAGAATAGAAAGTTTTCCAAGAGTAAGAAGAATAAAATAAAGAGAAGTAGAAAAATGATTTGAAAAAATTGTTCAATGCTTCAATTTAATCGACGATAAATCAATTTAAACTATGAAAACATTAATAAGTAGATATATCCTTTGGCTCATCAACATTACATGAAGATTTATATGGTGGAATTTGCCATTTCCAACATGGGCACTGTGGATAGATGACAAATACGAAACAGTATTTGGTGTTTGGACAAGACCAGACGCCTACGTAGGGTA
Source organism: Rotaria sordida (assembly GCA_905250125.1). NCBI lineage: Eukaryota > Metazoa > Rotifera > Eurotatoria > Philodinida > Philodinidae > Rotaria > Rotaria sordida. The sequence goes on from CAJNOL010003560.1 coordinate 15,490, forward strand.
TACAGTGTTTGTTAGCCCATGCTTGAAAGAAACTGTCATGACATTGCTTAAACTTTTGAAAAGTGCACCAGCATTTAAAATATGGTTGTGACGGAGGATTATACCATTTAATGAGGTCAGTTACTTCGTAGGAAGATGGTCGGCCATCACTTGTTCTCTGTGCTAACAAAGCAGCACATGAACCATCGTAGATCGCTGTATGATGTTCCGGTTTCACATTCAATTTGCCACTTAGTTTTACATCATCATCAGAAGCAATCTGAAGAAATAGTACTGCAGCAATAAAGCATGAGATCGTTAATAGTCGATGCATGATGTGCTAGAATATGAAAATTATTTATATGAATAGAAAGACAATGGTTAAACTAAACTTACTGTGTTGATTGAGAAAGCCTACATGTTACTTGTGTATTTATACCCATGATTGAAGTTACATATGAAAAGACTCAATGAAGCATAATACCATTGTGTAAACATGATATTTTATTGAATGAATCTCAATTAATGGTTTTGGGCGTATCTTAAAATGAGAGAGTGAAAATGAAAAATAAATTACATCTTAGATGACTTTCCAAAGGAAGTTTTTGATATTATAAAAGAATGATTACGATTGTAAATATTGATGCTATTGTATGTTCATCTATGCTAAGATGCATTCTTTTGTAGAAGAATATCTCCTGTCATTTTCAATGACAAATTAAACATTCATACGACTCCATTTTTAATGCAATGTTCTATCGAACATGCTTGATATAGTTTGAGAACAAGATTTTCAAAACAGTAATTTCTTTCACATTCTAATGGTTTCTTTATTCGAGAATGATTTTAGCTTGTAAAATGTGTTCATTGTGATACATGTTGATGAAAGAATGAGATGTGTCTGATAACAAAATACACAATTCTTTTTCGTATTTCATCATAGCGAGCAACAATGTGAGAATAGTATACATTTTGTTTTGTTTTTCATGCATGATTAGTTTTATTAGTAGAGAGAAGTCATGTATTACTTTTAATGATGCATTATGATAGAAAAAATTGTTTGCAATAACTTACCATGATTTATTCGATACAAACGATGATCCTATAATTCGAACAGCTTTTATCAGGACGTGAAGATTTTCCATTTTTTTCAAGCATATTTTTAAAAAGAAATTTATAAATTTTTAATATTATTGAATAGAGAAATGTTGGCTGAATCGAATGATGCAAAAATCATTCAATTATCATGAAAATTAACTGAATAGTTAGCGGTAGTTTGCGAGTGACTGAATTTATTCTGATGAGAAGAAGCATTCATCCTAATAAGAACAAAAAGCGAAAAAAAAATATTTCTTGATAAATGATTCATTAAATTTCAGCTTTTTAAGACAAACGGAGTTTTTCTCTCTGTTTCTTTATTAATGACATCAATTCAAAACTATGATATTACTAATACATGATAAACTATGATAACTCAATCATAATTTTGTATCGATCATAAATAAAAGGCTTAGACTGTACCGATATAAACTTTTTCAAAAAATTGTCCTCCTTGTATTATAAAAATAATTCATGGAGAATTCTAATAAAGTATCAGAAACAATCGTATTTTCGACACAATATTAATGAAAGATGATGATTTTAAGTAAGAATAATACAAAATTGGATTCGATTAAGTAAAGTGATATCTTTCTACTTTGTTATTGCGATGCAATATAATATTTCTTTTTATAAATTTACTTTCATAATTTCTTTTCAAAACTTGATTAAACTATTCAGTTTTGTAATCTCTATGAAATCATCCATTGATCGTTTTCTGAAATTTTTTTTTCTTGTTGATACTAAGGAACTCAGTGTTTTCTTTAATTTCATTTCTTTTTTTTTCAAATAATCTTGACGAAACTATTTAGTTTCTTGTACATGACTGGAATATTGGAATAACTATCTTTTGTCCGAATAGTAACTTTTTTTTTCTTTTTTTTCAATATCCATTTATATTCAGTGCAAATATAAGTACTCCCGAAGAAATATTGTGTCAATCATTTATTTTTCGTTACTCAAAATGTATGTGTCGAACGAAGTTGAGATTTAAGTAAAATAAAATAGTTTTGAAAAGGTTTAAAAACAAAAATAATCGAAAGAGATGAGAATAAAGAACTGATTGTATATATTTATATTAAGTCATGTGTAACTTTAATTGAAATCTAGCTTATCTCAATACAAGCTTCGACCAAGAAAAAAAAAGAAGGATCTTTAAGCTTATGTTTATTTCAGTAGTATTTTTTATCGATATTTATTTATTTTAGAATTCAAACTGGTTCATAGATGATATTTTAAGTATCAATATATTATGTTGTTAAATTTTATTGAATTCTGTTCTAAATAAAAGCAAGAAACACTGTAAAAAAAATAGGTTTATCACCGAAGATCCAAAAGTTCCGCATTTTTGTACCGAACGATTTTAGATTTAGTGGAATGGAACACTGTTCCGTAGTTGTCATACAAAACTTTTTAAAATTCAACAGATTTAATAGAGTTTCGGAATTTTTAAACGAAACTTTGTAAGAGTTCCGTAAATTGGTATGTGATTTCGTACATCATGTACTAAATGTTTAATAGTTTCATAAATCACAGGGATGGATGAGTCAGTTCGAGTCAAGCTGTTTTTGCCATTTTTCGCTCTTTGCTTATGTTTATACAGAACGTCAACAATAAGTTTTCCAATATATGAAATATAGTTCCTAGTTTCTACGCGCAAAAACCAAAGTAGGTTACATGTAAAAGAAATCACACAACTAATTTAGACTAATCAATAAAATAAGAACAGTGAAATCAATTCCTCTGTTTTACACAGCGTCACGCGACAGTAAAAAAATATAATGTTTTTGTTAGCAAAAACCTAACCTTAAACCTGTTTACAAGCAAAAATTATTTATTACTATTTAAATTAAATGCCTTATTACACTTAAAAGATGTTAGAGTAGCTGGTGCTGTTGTATCAGAAAACACACATATTTGTTTTAACAAGCTTATTAAGAGATCGATATTAATCTTTTTTTTTTTAATAGGATGATGAATGTGAATAAGATAAAGATCGCATACTCACATTCATTGTTGGGAAATAGATTATGTGAGCTGAATGGTGGAAAATTTTGGTAATCAAAATGCTATGACACAACAATTATATTGTAGTGTGATAAAGAGTATGATGCGTGATGCAATGCGAAATTATCTTTTCTTTTATTACATATACGTATACACCCTTCAGCAATGAGTTGAAACCAAAATTTGAAAAAAAGACACATATATTCGACGATACGCGTAATCTATCATTTATGACTACATGAATACATAGATAAAAAAAAAGCTCTTGAAAAAATTATTCGGATACAGTATACTCAATTAGGACGAAATTTCTAAATAAGTCAGAGTTTAATCTTACAAATCAAGGTTTCTTTCTTTAAGATAGCAAATGAAAGTGTTTTTGCATAAATGATTCGGGATAACTTGAGTCAAACAATCGAGTCAACGCTACCCAATTTTTGAGTCAAAGTCAATCAAAAAATGTGACTCGAGTCGATCCGAGTTCGAGTCATGACTTGGACTCGCCCATTCCTAATAAATTATGGAAGGTTTCGTAATATATCGACAGAACCTCTCGTAATATCATTATGTAACCAAAGATTTCATGTTTTTTATACGAAATAGTTCCAAGTTTTGCAGAAGATTAGAATTTTTTGCATTATTTGTGCTGAAATTTTTGTCGTTATATTATTTATCTTAAGACTTTGTATATTTTACATGAAACAGTTCATAGTTTCGTGTACTATCAGAAGGTTCTGGAGTTTTTCTTATAAAACGTTACATTATTTCGTAAAGCACTAATATGTTCCATGTACATTGTACAAAACTAACGCATAATGCAAAATTTCTGCATTAATTTCTTGTCATGCATGTATCATGTACGAATATCGTAGACGCTTGATTGTTTTGTTGTTAGAAAAAGCAAGATGTCTTCTACAAAATTGTATAAAAATATTTGCTTCAGAATAGTTATCAAAGACTAGAAGGCTTTAAGAACAGGTTGTAATTGAAAAGTACTTTTCAACTTGTGAAATTTAGAAGAAAATTTCATCTACTCACAAAATTGGTCTTACTTTTCTTGTTCCATTGGATTTTGTAGCATTGCGATCGAGTATTGTAAACATGTGAAAATAAAATTTTCATAATGTCGACTGAGTTTGAAGTCGACTTTTTTCCATGAGAGAAAAAGCTGACTCCAGGCCTTCGGAATCACTTGAAATTGGTGCATATCTGATTCCATGTGATTCCAAATTATTCTAAGTGATTCTGACTGATTCTGGTGATTCTGAGCGATTCCAATGATTTCAAGTGATTCCAGTGTTTCTGAGTGATTCCAGTGATTTCGAATGTCTGGAAGCAGCTTTTGGATCCTGTTTCAGGATCAGTGGAATCGTGGAATCATGGAATCAGTTGTTTCCTCCTTGATGCAATGCCTTATAAACATAATACTTGTATGACGGCTCACTGAAATATATGTTTTTTGTTTGAAAGGAATACAACTTCCTCGACTTACTTTGACAAGCAAGTAAAAATATTGTTATGAAAAATATCATACAAGTACTGTTTGATGCAAAAAAAAAAGTAAATTCCCCTTTGAAAAACCTAATAGAATAATAAAATTATTGTTCATCAATGTAATGAAGAAAAGAAATAATTTATTCTCATAGTATCTTAATTCTCTATGAAAGAATGAAGTTAGAAAGTGTAAATGAGACTAATCTCTTTGATTAACTGATAAATAAGAATAAGAAAGTTTTTTCCATTTTCAATCTGAGTTCTGCATCAGTTAATATTTATTATTTCGTGTTTATTCTCATTTATATCAAGTTTAAAAAAAAATATATTCTTATCAAGAATAAATATTTCTTATACAACACAATTGTTTGTTCAATTGTTCTTAATGTATTCAATCAAATATGAGAATTAATAGATTTCTTCATATAATTATTTATTTGTCTACCATTAATAGTATTTAATTATCAATATAAATCAATCTACGATAATTTATATTAAAAATTTTCAAATTAAAATTTTTTGAAAGGCTAAATAAATAGATATATCATTTTGGTTGTATGAAACGGATATAGAGCATTTTTATCACGTCTCTTTGACTGTTATTTTTGTCTAAAATCTTGAAAATCAAGAACAAACAGTAAATGAGACCATGAAACAAATTGTAGTATGCATGTGCTTCAATGTAGTTGAGCTTTTAGCTATTAATATTGAATTCTTAAATTATAATATCACCATAAAATGGTCCTTTAGATAAATTATGATATTAGTTTAAATTTTAAAAAAATGGAACAGAAACATTTGCTTCCCTCTAAGTGTTAATTGTGTATCTCATTTCTTCATAAGTATGAGATGTTAGTTCATTCAGATTGAATAAATAGAACAAACTTACCGTATGTTTATTTTTATTTAACGATAATAGATTAAATATTGAAGATAAATCATTATGCAATATACATATATACCAGTAAAAAGGTATAGAAAATTTCATCAAAAAGTTGATTTTAAGAATTGAATTAATTCATGTGAATAGAGCTCGCTATATGGCAAAAATAGTCAATGATTCTCTTACAACGAGATATTTGAAAAGTTTTATCGTTTGTTTTTTTTCTTTTAGAATATAATTTTATGATATTTCCATTCTATAAAATATAGATGATCAACTAAGAATAATTTATAATCCAATATAATTCAGATGTAGAATTATTTATATTGTTCAATTTTTTTTATTCATTTAACATGATATTTTTTTTTAGATCAAATTTACATTGAATTTTCAATTGATTTGTATAATTCTCCACATGTTCTTGATTATATATTCAATCTCGAGAGCATTTCAGTCCCTTCTTGAACTCGGTATAGCCAATCGTTTAAGAATCATCTATGATTTCATATAAATCGATACAAAGAATCAAACTAGTCATCAACCTTCATCAAAAAATCAATAATTATGTCCATATTAATTCGAGATTAATAACTAATGTTTTTTATCCTCTGGATTTTGTTTTTAGTATTTCCTTCTTCTTTTTATGCTGTGAAATATCTATTTTTCTTGATGTCTTTTATCGTCTCGCTATCGTTGTTTTTCTTTA
>CAJNOL010003561.1:0-21650 GCA_905250125.1 Rotaria sordida
TTAATGCATTGTAAAGCAATGAATTTAAATAACATCATTCAATAAATTTCATTCTAAAATAATACATTTTAATATAATATGATTCAATAAATATCATTGTAAATTAATGAATTTTAACGTAACATCATATAATAAATTTCACTATAAATTGATACATTTTAATGCATCGTAAATTGTATACATTTCATTGTAAAATAATGCATTTTTTAAAATAATATCATTCAATAAATATCATTGTAAATAATGAATTTAACAACATATAATAAATTTCATTGTAAATTAATACATCTTAATATAATATGATTCAATGAATATCATTGTAAATAAATGAATTTTAACACAGTATGATACAATAAGTTCCATTGTAAATCAAAACATTTTAATACATCATGAAATTGATAAATTTCATTGTAATATAATGCATTTATTGAATTGTACAGAAATGAATTTTAATAACACCCACCCTTTAGATTTCGTTCCAAAAAAAATGCATCATTGTATAATATCGATCAATAAATATCATCGGAAATTAATGTATTTTAATTCTTTGCGTCCCAAATTATTTCTGCTGGACACTGACACGTCCAGATAAAAACCAACATGCTCGCATACGGATTCACGTGCGCACACCTATACACCCATATCTATAAACTCGACACCCACCACATCCACACCGTTGAACATTCTTTATTGCTACATTCCAGTAAATTACATAATAATTATTAAACATGTATAGATTTCTTTTTCCTACTATAGAATTCAAATGTTTAACATAACATTATGTAACAAATTTCATTATAAATGTATATATTTTCATACAATATAAATTCATACGTAGCATTGTAAATATATTTCATTTATAATATTGTAAATAATTATAAATTGATAACTCTATGTCATTTATGAATAATCATAATGTAAAATAATACTAATTATTGTAAGTAATATAAAAAATTGTAAACCGTGAAAAGTAAATCATGTGAGTGTCATGTTTTATCTTTATTGAGCATGCTCATGATTTGTTCGATCGAATCGTATGAGAATACTGGTGAAAATGTGTTTCATATATATATATATATATGTTTTTAAATATGCATTGCCAATCAAAGACATTCTAATGATGTTGATATCAATTTGACGAACGATAATTGATGATGATGTGCACATTCGAATATAATTGATTTGATTAACCATCACATGATTAATTGAAATGATGAGACACGAATTAATTTCATCGTTTTTCATGTGCATGGATGTGAATACTTGTCCTTTGTTCATATACAGTCCTTCATGGACAATACATATTCTTTTCTTTCTTTTTTTTGGATCAGAAGAAATTTCTATTCCTCATCATTATCATCATCATCGAAAAAACAAAAGCAATTAACATGAATCATAAATCATAGAATTATTTTTTAGTACGACTTTTGAAAATTGATTAGAATGCATTATTCAAATGAACATATTCATTTTCTTGAAAACACAAGATCAACAAGTCTGTTAAATACGACTGTACTGTCATTACATGAAAACTCGTTAAGACAAAGTCAAATAACTGTACAGAAAATTAAAAAGTTTTCATAAAATTCGATTTCTATTCCATCCAATGAATATTTCTGTTGAAATTAAATCACTAATATCGAATTGGAACTTTTAAACGAGTATTTTTATCAATTGAAACAAAATCCTTTATTAAGAAAAAAAATTGAAAATAAAAATCACTTCAATACGTCTACTTTAAGATAAATTTCGATTTCACATGATTGATTTGTTGATATATAATCAATTTTTCAGTTGAATATTGATGGTAGTAAATAAAATATACATATATGATTCAATCTGAACAAACACTATCAGTAGCACATGACTTATTTTCTGTCAAAAACCAATTTTTGTTTTCGTCGATATTATTATTTTTATTGTACTCGAAAAATACCTAAGGAGCGAGCTCTTATCGTTTGACTCCCGTGAAAATACTTTTGACTTCAAAAATTAAGAAATATTCTCTCAAAATGTTTCGTCGACACATGGAATTAGTAGATAAAAGTCCTACAATTGAAAACTTCTTTGCTACTAAACTGAAAGAGGAATGATTTTCTTTAGAAAAACAATTTAAAATTAAGGAGTTGGTTTTTACGTTTGAATAAGTAATATTGGTATTCATCCATCAGATACATTAATTCGATCATAGGATTTCTATCACGTTGTTTGTTCTTGTTCATATGTAATTATTATTGATGGATATGAAGGAACAGATCGATTTTAAAATTTTCTTTTGTTTTCCTAGGAAATACGAGTTTTTACTGTCTATCTTGTTTTTCTATTATTAATAAATGATTACTCAAGTTTTTGCACAAAGAATGAAAAAAAAATCTTAATGTTGTTTTTTCAGATCCATGTAAATGAATAAAATTTCATATTCCAAATGAAAATCATATTTTTTATATATTTAAATAAATCAACGATAAGATTAAATATAGCTAAATTAATCATTTACAAAAATTTATATAAACAATCATTTAACTTAGACTATTATCCTTTCATATAATACTATAAGTGATTAGCTTTTGGGTCTTGAGGCCTAACATCGTTGACAATTTGCTTACAAATATGAACTGACTTCCAGCTAGGGTCGAGTTTGTTACACCAGTTAGAATTTCATTTAGTTACGTTGACGGTTGCCATATCATTCGTGCAGATCAATAATCAACACCAGGAAAAAAAACTTCTATTGATTTTGAAGAAACTAGAAAAAAATTATATCATAAAACAAAAAAAAAACAAATCTTGATTACATACTACTTTCGTCTGTTATAAATATAACCGATTGACTATATGGATATCCTTTATCAATAGAATCTAATGAATCACAACGAATTCTAGCAAATGTTCCATTTATTGAATCAATTCCAATATTTGCTGATGATAAATTATTAAATAATAATTCTGTTTTTAATGATTGAATTCTATTCATTGGTTGTAACAGATGAGAATATTTCATTTTAAAGAACTTTGTCAGAACAGATAACAAACGTTCAATAGATAAAGTCATCTATACCATTTTCTAGAGCAACTCGTGACGTGTCAAGTAGTAATATTCTGACCAGCCATGTACCAATTATGGAATGTTATAGGATTGGTCACTTTTGTCCTCAGCAACAACATTCAAGAATTTAAAAACTTCATTAAAATCAAAAACTACAGATCCCAGTAAAAATATTAAGATTTTGAATAGGAAAAAAGCTATTTATCAAAATTATTAGATATACACAATTGAAAAACTATATAAGATATCTATTTTATATATCTTAACTGGTCAAGTATGATTGGAAAGTTTTTATATGGCATGTTTGTTCATTTTGGTCTCACTAGAAAGGATTTCCAACGAAACACTCTTGCCGAATATGAACTTAGAAATTTCATTTCAATTTTTACATTTTCACTATTATAATTCGAACCTAAATGTTGGAATCTTTATTTAGATGCTCCCTTGTAATCTACTTTTTGACTGAAAATCGTGTTATGTTGAAAGCATCTATTCTACAAAAACGGTATAGATGGTCAACTAACGTTTGTATTTGATAAAGTCTATTGTGAAAAAATAATATTGATTGTTCAATAATTATGAAAAGATTAGAAAATATTTCATTGAAATATTTTCTTTTAGTTTTAAGAAAATTATTTTCTTATTTACTTAAATATTATTTTGCCTATTGTAAATAATAACTTCTTATTTGGATTTAAACAATATATCGTAAAATATTTTTTTACTAGTATAACTAGGTGGAGATTTTGTTGCTACAGAACGTTTTAAATCAAAACCTTTTCTAATTTTTGCTAATAAATTATTTATTTTTTTGTATGTTTTTAAATTAGGCTCGATTTCAATTATTGAACTATCAATGAAATTCGATTGTGTGTTATTCACTTTGAAACCATTCGACTTCATAGTAGATTAAATAACCATTCATTTCAAATAGTTATTGCCAATTTATGTTAAATTTTCTAGTTGATCGGGAATTTGGAAGAAAAGAATTTTATCACAAGAAAGGAATAATGAATACAATTTCTATATGAGCCTATTTGAAAAAGCAAATATTTAGCAAAGAGAAAAAAATCAACTATGTGTTTGAATCTTGGAAGATGTAAGGTAAAATTGTGATGAACTCAATGCATTATGAACACTATCACGAGCTATCTTCTTTAGATTCATTTTACTAATACGAAACACATAAACTTAAGAATTTATCTTCAAGGATAATCAACTAGCAGAAAAACATTCAATCTTTACTTATTTAGTATTGTGACTGGAGATATATTTTGTTATGAACTTTTTAACAATTTGACAAATTTCCTTTATGTATATATTCGTTTGATATATTCATAACGACATACCGAAACTATTATATTGATTAATGCTGAAATTTGGAACTCGATTGTATGAGGACTTTGTTAATTTAATGCCATGTATCATACAATCGCTTATTTATCGCATCTATGACAATTGGAAAATCAACGAAGAATTTGAAATGTCCTCGAATGTTCCAGAAGAATCTAAACATAAAAATTTATTTGTAATGTACTCAGCAGCCATTGATTTCTATTAGCTCTTTGAATTGATAATGTTCGTTCGAATTCATCTATTGTGCAGATAAAAGTTTGAATAGGATCAATAACATGAATGCTTTCTTCTTCAATTATGATCATTTTAAAGAATTTTCCGATTATTATTGGATATTACGAGAAAAAATGAATCGTAGAATTTCAGTCTGACATGCTATTTGAAGATAGTTCTCATAATTCTTATAATATCCTGCAGAATTGGCTATTTTTGTTTTAAGATAATAGAAATGCAAAATCATTAGTTTGTTGCAAACTATTCAAAAAAACATAGTTTCGTTTTTGAGTGGACAATATCTTCAGAAGAAGAAACCATCCGCTTTCGCTGAAACTTCGAAGATATAATAGTGGCATTGAGATCTGTCTTCAGGTAAAATTTCAGACTAAAATTCTGCAATGGTTCGAAAATTCATTAAAATAATCATAACACAAGAAAACAACACTCTTTTTCTTGTATAGATCAATAAATTCAATCTAAAACCAAACACAAAAACTTTAGTTATTCAATTTATCTAGTTTGTAAATTTGTCTCGCTTTAAATGAATTCAGAATTTCATTAATATATGATAAAGACGAATATTGCCATTTAATCATAATTGCTATAAAATTAACCGGTTCAAATTGAATAATTGTTCGCGTACGTATTGCTGTGCCTTCAAGTGTACGAACTTTAATTATTTCACTTGCTGGACCAATACATCAACATTATTAACAACTGATAATACAGATATTAAATATGATTTTCATGTCATTACATCTAAAATTAGAAAAATAAAATTTGATTAGTTTTTGTATCGATGCACAAAACAAAAGAACTTTTAAAATATATAGATGATTGTGTTGATAAATTAACACGAACTGATTTCCAATTTATATTTGGATAATTTCATGCATAATTAATATTATAAATAATTAAGAGAGCTTCCATGAGCTGATCGAGCATCGCTCTAATATACGAGGCACTCGGTAAAATTTTTTTTTTCGATTTTTTTTGCTCATTCAAAACTTCAATGTCTAAAACTGCTAACCCTAAAATTGTAGGTTCTAATACTCTTCCTATGGAAAATTAGTCGAGACCAACTTTTGGCACTATCGGGCCTTTTTTGTGGAAAAATAAGAAAAAATATTCTATAAAAGATATGCTAGTTTGCGTTTCAGCAAATCATTGAACTTTTTTGTGGTATCCATAGGAAGATAGAGAATTGAAAACTGAATAAAATGAGCTAGATTGATATAATATAATTGCTAACAATTTAAGTTTTATAGAGCGAATATAAGTCAAGGGGTGGTCCTTTTGATCAGTGCAAATAAACAGTATAACTCGTGCTGTATTTCAGGATTAAGTGGGCCCAGACTGAATTTTATATATGTTGTGCAGTTTTTTATTCTCTACAAAATGGTAAAAAAATATTTGAAAAAAAAGTATATCCTCGATACGAAAAAGGGTTTATACTGTCTAATTTTTTATGGCTTTTTATGGTTTTTCAATAAAAAAAGAATATTTTTAGAGGGTTTTTTTTTGTCATAGAATAATGCCAAAGCAAAACAAATATGACATTCGAAATCAGCGGGAAAAACTGCATCCAACCATATATATTTCGTCCAAAAATTTTTCCTAGCCAAAATGGACCTGAGGGGGACCAGGGAGAAAATTTTCTTTTAAATACAGCTGTGTGAGACCACGGGTCAGTTTTGGCTAGGAAAAACTTTTGGGTGAAAAATATATGGTTAGATGCAGTTTTTCAGGCTGATTCCGACTATCACATTTGTTTTGCTTTAGGATTATTCTATGACAAAAAAAACCTCTGGACATAGTCGTTTTTTATCGAAAAACCATCAAAAACCATAAAAAATTAGACAGTATAAACCCTTTTTCGTATCGAGGATATACTTTTTTTTCAAATATTTTTTTACCATTTTGTAGAGAATAAAAAACTGCACAACGTACATAAAATTCAGCCTGGGGTCTCTTAATCCTGAAATACAGCACGAGTTATACTGTTTATTTGCACTGATCAAAAGGACCACCCCTTGACTTATATTCGCTCTATAAAACTTAAATTGTTAGCAATTATATTATATCAATCTAGCTCATTTTATTCAGTTTTCAATTCTCTATCTTCCTATGGATACCACAAAAAAGTTCAATGATTTGCTGAAACGCAAACTAGCATATCTTTTATAGAATATTTTTTCTTATTTTTCCACAAAAAAGGCCCGATAGTGCCAAAAGCTGGTCTTGGCTAACTTTCCATAGGAAGAGTATTAGAATCTAAAATTTTAGGTTATCAGTTTTAGACATCGAAGTTTTGAATGAGCAAAAAAAAAATCTATCGAGTGCCTCGTATACTCGATGCTCTCATGAACGCTCTCTTAAAACTTCTTGTTCCTATTAAATGATAGAATCAAGCATCGAACGGTTAGATTGATGAATCTTGTTCAAAATTGACTTATTATCTAATTTCAATTGTACAACTAAAGGTATGTTTTTAAAATAATAATTTACTTCAATAATTGTTCATCAATGAAAATTCTTTAATCAACAACTATTGACACCCTCTATGAATTGCGATAATCTTACACAGATCAAGTATTTATTTTTCTATAAAAGTTGAGACTCGCTACAATTTGCAATGAAATATTCTATTCTTTTTTCTGAAGTATATCGACTTTCTTAATTTCTTATGAAATAAATTATTCAGTAATTGATAAGAATGATCTCATTTATTAAAAACCAAAAACAAACTCATAAGGCTTGCAGAAAAAGTTCAAATAAAATATTTTTTTTAAAATTCAGCTCCGAAATCCAATCGTATTTATCCTATGTTGAAAAACAAATTTTTAAAAATGCAATCATTTTATAAAAAATGATTTATAAACTTCTCATCTTTATTATCAATCCAAAATTTGAAAATAATTTTGTGAGATTTAAAAAATTATTTCATCTATGTTTGCAAATGAGAAATTGCCGAAAAATATCGAATTCTATTAGAACAAATTGTATGAAGATGAAAACGTTATGAAACAGATATTTATAAAAGTATAAATGGATAATAAACGATTGAAATTTTAAATTATGAGAAATACATTTAAAATCCTTCATATTTCATATATGAATAAGAAATATAGTCTTTATCGAATATAATCAATTATATTCAATATATTTATATAAATCACTTGAAATTTGCCTCAATTATAATAACAATCAACATTATTAAAACGAACACACTAATGAAATTCAAAAATAATTAAATAAAAGTAGTGTTTTTGAATTAATTTCTTTATCTTGATTTTTATATGCACATTACATGTAGTGAACGGATGATTAATTTAATAGTTTGATTATTTATTAGGTTAAAAAAACTAGAGAATAACCATTGAATTGATTAAAATGTGGCAAAATAAATAAGATACAGAAATTAATTCAAAATCATTATTGTTCATTTTTGAATTTTCTTATAGTATCCAATAGTTAATGGTTGTCTTTGATTCATATAATTCTAGTGAATATTTATGAAAAAGTACCTAACTATATTAGTCTTATTGACGACACAAACCTTGGAATAGAAGAATCTATTACAGAACTTGAAAAATCATTTTTTTAACTTATTGAGTTGAAATTTTAGGGTGTGGATGTAAATTCTGTCCTAACTCACACTCACATTTACACCTACCCACACTCAAATCCTTGAACGTTCGTTCGATTTTAACGATGTTTTGAGCATAATCTTAATCATACTTAATACATAGATTTTAGCGATATTATGTAGTTGTACATCAAGAACCATGAAAAGAAACGAAATGAATGTAATGTATGAACAATTTTTATTCATCTAAACTTATCAACTCAACAATAGTATAGCGACCGACAGTAGCAAAAAGCTCTTGATGGGATAGAATCGCACTGAAACAAAAAAAAGTGCAGACTGGATCTTTTTTGCATTTCTTTATTTACACTCGCTACCTTCGTATTGTCACTCGCTATACAGATACGAACGGAAGGAAAAAAACGATGGTAACAATAATAAAAATACATTTGTGTGTGTATTTCTTTCGTTTGTTTATTCTTTGGTAACGTACTTTTTTTGTTGCACTCCTCAGAAAAAATCCAACAGAACCATAATGCAATCAACGCTATGGACAATTTTTTATTTGCGGAATAAACTCCTATGTTTGCACAAAAGCATCAGACATGCATTACAATGATGGTGTTTTTTTTTCGTTACTTTTGAATTAAAAACAAAGAGTTCACGTCTTCAACATCGCTGTCGATTTGTAGAACTCATGCTGTTCATCAATGCATGAAAAAATAGCAAAAATAATATTCATGCCTATTATATGAGTGTTCGTTATTTATAAGAAAATTTGAAACTAAGAGCATGTTTTGAAAAATGCAAACGAGACGTTTCATTTATTTGTCAACTGTATGTAAACATACATACGAGCAGAAATCGTTGATAGATGAATTTTACAATCACTAATTTGTCCTAATAATATTTATCGTTGTCAATGTATCATTTAGAGTAACTGTTGATAGTATCAATGGTTCAACATCAGTTTCTGTTGAAAACATGTTACCTAAGATTTCTTTTCCATTGATGTACATCTATTATAAACATAATTCTTGTAATGCACGTATTAACAGTACAAAACTTTTCTTGTTAATGTTATGGAGCATGTTTGAATTCGGCGAATCCTGAATGTGACAAAACAAAATTCAAGATATATATTTCTCCATGAATTGAAGAAGTTAAAATAAGATCAACAATTGGCATATGACAAATTCTTTTTTTTAGTTTATACATATTGCTAGCTTCACCCATGTCGACATCCTTCTCTATTTCGTCATACAATATGTTCATCAAAGTTTGATTGCTACTTTCTCTCGAGCTTTTATTAGTGCAAGTTTACCTGCGATGTCTCAGCATGTTAAATTGTCATGGGAAATGTTTTGCAACAAAATATCATATTTCCAGTCTGTTTTCATACTGTGATTCTGAATATCATACGTTTTTTGTATAAAGATCAATTTTTGATGATTGAAAATCTCAAAATAATGACATAAATATGCACGAAAACTAATGCTAGTTGTCAAGTGTTGGCATTCGGAAATTGTCTTTAGTTTGGCTTTGGTATCTGAGGATATGACATGAGAGCGCAGTTTGAATGTTTGTGAGGATATTCAATTTTCTTTTCAATTAAAGAATTTTCGATTCATCTTGTGTACTTCTCTATATTATCTAATAGACTTATAATAAAGCCGTTGAAGATTGAGTTTCAATTTGTATTTCATTCGTATCAGCTTCTTATGTTTTCGAGATACTATCAAAAAAACAACTTGATGATATGTTTGAATTGACACGTTTGTTTAAAAAATCTTTCGTCTTCTTTCGTAGTTGACAAAATGTATTCAATAAGATCTTATAATAATGTTCACTGGAATTAAGAATAGCATACTCTCAATTTTGATTTTTATATTCATATTGGACTATCTTAAAAGATTCGTTTGTTCTCGCATACATTACTTAGTAAATAACCCAAATTTTTTGAATATATTCTTTTTTTTTATAATGTAAATGATTTTTGAATTGCAAGTTCAAATAAACACTAAGCGAACGTTTTTTCTTTTTATATTTTTTTCTATTGAAGAAATAAGATGAATGTGTCAGATCTTCTAAAATATGAATTCAATTCGAAAAGTACTAATTATATTGAAAATTATCAATTTGCCATCAACTTAGAGATCAGTTGTCAAATGTTTATAATCATCTAAGTCTCATCTATTTAAGAATAAAATAAAATGCGAAACCAATTATAGAAAAACTATATTCCACTAGCGCTCGATAATCAGATCTTCTCATAGGTACTCAATAAAGTTTACAACTGTTAACCATTGCATATTGTTGAACGATGCCAACTCATACATATTATACTACAATAAAAATAGGTGTTTATGGTCCCTACGAATACGAACTGAGTTTCTTGTTATAAATATGAATCTTTTTTCTTATTTATAATCAATAGTTTTGCGTTCTTTACCTTGAATGTGTTACTGTTGTTATGTGCAGTTCTTCTCAGTAGAATATGTAGTCGAAAAGAATTCAAAAAGAAAAACGTAAAAAAAGGAGGCAGAAACAAACAAAAATGGAGCGTAAAGTGTTGCTATGAGGCAAAACTAACAAATGAATCATTCGACAAATAACAGACGCTTGTGACATACACAACACTCAACGAAGTTGAAATCAATCATCACTGAAATTTACGTGGTATAGTTGCTTTTGATTACTTGATTTTGACGAGTAACTTATTGGGAGGATTTCTAAGACTAGAAAGACTATTTTAAACGTCATAAACAGAGCTAATATATAATTGAAATATTGATTAGAAAGGATATTGAGAGATATGAAATCGCTACCCACAACCAACTTCCGTTCACTCAATTGATTGATAATCGCCGTCAATCAGCAGCCTAGTGAATTTACTTTGTTGCATCGATCACACACAAATTCAATGATTGCAAGGGTTTCTACATCGTAATTTTTATTTTCGCCAAACCTTTTTTGCTGACAATATGTTTCGTCGACTCCAGTGTGGGTGTGGGTGTTTTCCTCTTTACATTGATACTCAAACCCACACCCATGTCCTCCCAACTCAGATGATGGCCAATTGATTTGCTAATAAACGAATTAATTATAACAAAATACTATACACAACGGATCATATATGAAATGACTCGGTGGTATAGGAGTCTGCGAAACACATTGTCGGCGGAAATGGACTAATTCTTCTATTCTGCGAAGTTGTCACTATTTTACATAATTAGTTTGCTCCTTTTTATCCCATTTGATTCATCACTTTTCGTCAGTCCATAGACGAGAATCGAACTATTAAAATAATGTGACCGGGAAGTTCGTGGGAAGGCATAAACATAGAATGATGATATTACTGAAAAATGGCTGCACCTGAAGGTGAATACCTTCTTTCTGCACATGTTTGCATCTTGAGGGTGTGGATGTAAACACACAAGAACGGTGGAACAGAGCCTAATGCGACCTATCAAAATGTGATTGTGACGGAAAACAGAGGAGAACAACCAACGAATGAGGTTCGTCCATAGCGAGCACCTTTCCGTTGTACATAATCCGAAAGAGTCAACAAAAGCTTTATCTGACTCATTCATCTGTCAGGATAATCGAAATCACTTCCCAGCCATAAATGCATTTAACGAGCCAACTGAGAAAGTTTTCGCTAATTCGGCGATATGTGAAAGCCGCTACGAAAAATTTCTAGCTAGTTAGTGATGAATTTTTATGTCGGTAAACATTGCCTAGAACATAGAACTGTGTTATCAAAGCAAAAGAACACCCGAGAACCCATCCGTATCTTGATGTAGTCGCGACGACTTTCAGACTACCGATGAATGTTTCTAACAGATAGCAAAAACTGTTGGACCGTAGAGAAATGTATGAAATAAGCCACAAAAAATAAACTTCAGACAACCTACCCATGTGCTAGAATGGATGTTAAAAGCTTTATGCTATTCATTAGATTTCTAGTTGGAAAAGAATTATGAAAGCCTTCTATGAAGAACTTATGCACACTTGAGACTATTATGAGCTTTTGATCGAATGGTCGCACTTATCTATGGCGTAAGTCGAGATTTGTGAGTGTTACAGAATAAGCATAACCATATTTCAATAGATATTGCGAATACCATAAAATATTTTTATAGAGTAATTACATCGTTCCAGAGTGTATTTATATCACAGAGAATGTTACACTATACTTATATACGTAATTAAACATCGTAAAAGAACGTCTGTAAAGCTGAGAACAAACGAAACATTGGTAGACCCACATGTAGCCATTTGAAATGGCAAAGTTTTAAATCATTTTCTCAATATTTAAAATTTGATTTGAACGATTCAATAATGTTACAGTGAAGACACTATTGAATAGTTAAAAGAAAACTACAAATGTTATACTGTAAATATGGATGAAACTGTGAGCAAGTGTTGATGACTTTTTTGTTCGGTAGAAGTTGAAAAGTTTGGTAATAGAAAATTCCTTTTACCGTTTAATTCAATTATTAAAAATAAGCAGCTCTCACAATCAGTTCATTGAAAACCATAGATTTTACAAGTTTCTAGAATACTCAGAGCTGTGTGAATTTCTTCGTCTATTTGAGTAGTTCTGCGGGTCATATGAGATCAGAGAATTCGTAGTGTTCCTTGAGTCTTAAAACTATCATATAGTTTTTAGTATTAAAATATTTGCTTTTTAATAAATTTTTGAATTTCGTCAATTCTAGGACTTTCGAACCTAGAGAAATTTATCGGATATCCTACTATTTTCTTCAGGATTAGAAAATCAAGAATGTTTTAGTAATTTGCAATGCTTATCTGTAGAATAATCATCAATCTAAAAAGACTGCTGTCAAACAGAAATATCTCAATCGGAATTGCGTTCTTGATGATACACCTCATCTAACTAAATTGAGCCAGGATTTCAAGGCTAACAAATTTTAAACTCTCAAATTAAATGAATCTTATAGTTTAGTATCAACAATGCTTCTTCAATACAGTGATATCAGTGATTTTCGAAACACTTTTTTGACTCCTATTTTGGCAACTGTTATATATTCCTATTACATTATTAAAGCAAACCATCAGATTAGCTAGCGTTGTACAAAGTGTGAAATAAAGACTTCTATGAGAACTCTCTACGCATAATAGCAACAAATTAAAACAAATAAATTTAGTTGAATATCAAAGAAACACTAAAAAAAATAAATGAAAACTGAAACAAGATCATAATATCAAACAATGGAGCGATCAGGTAACAGCTTGTATCTGAATCAGACAGAAAATATTTGACTAGTCAAGAAACATAAAGTTGAAAGTAGAAAATCCAAAAAAATATGGTACTATTTGTGATCTATCCTTTCAGAGACGAAACAGTTCAAGTAGCCGAATGTAGAATGAAATACCCCGCAAAGTAAGAGCTGTATGTAACTGCAACTATGATAAATATGATCATTTATCACGTAAGAAAACTGAGAGTTTTGTGAAATAAAACAGAGTCTCAATTCTGCTGCTGTTATTTCTCTTTTATCATTGAAACTAAAAGAACACAAACGGAATTCATGAAATACGTTCATTACCACTAATATGATAGCACTGGAAACTTATGAAGTAAGCTTCAACATATTTTTTGTTGTAATTTCGTCGATGAACGGTAAAAAAATATTGAATACGAAGTATTATTAAACTTGAGTATAATAAGAAGCATTTTTTTTCATGAAAGAAGCGTGTCAGTAGCAGTAAGAGACGAGAAATTTAGACTTTAGATTGATCATTTAATAAGTAGAGCCACGTATAGGTCATATCTGTTAAGTAAGAATACAGATTTATTTTTCTGCTAAACTCTATCAGATTGAATATGCTTTTACCTTTAACTTAATTACATATACCAAGTTTCTATGTAACAGAGTGCGGTTTGATCGTCACAAGACTGATGTAGCATATAATCATATTGTCTGCAAGTGGTTCTGGAGAAAACATAACGACTGAGAGTTTGTCAAAGGCAGATACTCAGTAAGTCGATCAAATTATCATTCAACAGATTTCCAGCTGAATTCCATCGGGTTCTCTTTTAGTATAATTAATATTGCAATTTTCTATTCTATTAAATACTTCAACAAAAATCAAAAACTTGATAAATTGGATTAAACTTAAGAAGGACGTCTTAAGAGCAAGGTTTATTCTAGACTTTATCTAGTCTTAATAGATTCTATTTAACGAATAAAGTTTCATCTTAGAAGTTTCTTATAATTTGAAACATTCCGTACGTGAGACTATCAACCACTGTATCATACCATAAAGTCAAAATAAAAATCGATTAATGTCAGACTTTTTTTGCGTATGGTAATTGATTTGCATGTGGTCATAATTCGCTCAAAAAGACTGTTTCCAATCGATTTTAATTTTGTAACAGAGTAATGAAAAATGATGACTTTAATTATGTTAATATGATTTTGTAATCTCAACCAAATTCAATAAGTAGAAGTATTCATTGAAAAAAAAACGAAGAGGTGTTTCGTTCTTCAAAAAACAAGATTTTTCGCCGATTCGTAATACACTAATTTATTTCATTGCTATATTTTATTCGTATATTTCCTAGAAAATGCTGGGAGCAATAGAAGAGGTCTAACTCTACTAGAAAGATGTGTTCAAGGTGTAGCTGTACAAAATAAAAATTGTTTAGATTGGCTTTTGACAGTAAATTAACAATGACGAACGGATAGAAACGCCACTGAAGCCAACAGAAGATGATCGCTGTTGTACGTTCCGTCATCATCAATCATCATTACCGATCACTTGAGGAGATTTTTTAGGATGAAAATAGTCTAAAGAAATTTGAAGATCTTTCATTGAAACGAAAACGACAAGAAGACTTCTTTCTTAATTATCTTTCGTTTAATCGAATATATGCAAATTATGATTGTTTTTTAGCAATGACAGAAATATTTCGAGTAAGAAACATGCAATAGTTCATCAGCTTACTCTGTTTTTTTAAAATAAAACGAAAGTAGTAAAGCATCATAGATAACTTTAAAGCTGACACTTTCCGAAAAATATGATATGAACTTTATTCTCATTTTTTTACGTATAAAAACTAGAATCCTATATTCTTTTGTTTGAAATTAACGTTCATCACATGGCCTGAGTAAATCATTCGTTATAAAACTAACGCTTGAACAACCATTTTTTTTGCTAGCTAAATCTATAGATTTATTTTTATCCATTGTTCTCTACACTTATTTGAGAATACAGTTGGGTAAATTCTCGCAAAGTCCGCACGATCAGTGTTCAGTGGGTTTTATTAAAAATTGTAATAGACAAAAAGATTGCTTGTTCTAAAGTTTTCCGTGAATCTCATCTTTCATCCATTGAAATATAAAGGACATAAAAGTGTTAAAAACGTTTCGGAAGAAACAGTTATGTGTTAATGAAACTTATGTTAAGAAAACTGATATAAAATTAGACAACAAAGAATTGATAGATAAGGAAATAGTGGGCATTCAATATCGAACGAATTTCTATCATATTAACAATTCAATATAAAAACTTTAAATCACTTTAATAGCGTCATGAAAATATATCTTGATATGAATATTAGAATTCATATCACACGTATTGGAGATCTGTAGACATATCAGATTGAATAAAGCAGTATAATTAAAGTCGGATGGTCGTAAAAGTTGATTATTGTCATAAGGCAAAACAGATGAATGTTGAAGAAAATATTACCGCGTACAAAACTTATTGTTTATTATTTTTCAGATATTTATCATTTTTATATTTCGTGAATAGTTTTCTTTTTGTTGAAAATGGCTACAAGTGGTGGAGAAGAAGCGATAGCACAGCGTATTTTACGCCTTACAGACATTGTCCAGGAGCCACTTCGATTTATCGCGCCCATTGGTGGCTACGAAGAAATGCCAATTGTTACGCTTGAAAAAGCTGTCGAACCGCTTGTTCCTATCCTACCAGCGGTTCAAAGCCATGCATATGTTGCCAAACAAATATGTGAGAACCCTGCCGATGGATTGACACAAGATGAATCGGCCTCAATTATGCTATATACAATGGGATGGGAGCCACTCGATAAATGCCTATATGTTGTTTTGAATGATACATTACGATCATCTGAACGACAACAAAAACTTAAACCATGGTATTTGTTTATGAGACTCTTTCTTAGTGCACTTTTTCGTCTTCCACCGCTTCCAAAAGTAGCATACAGAGGTGTTAAATTAGACTTGAGCGAGCGTTACGTTGAAGGAAAAACAATCGTCTGGTGGGGTTTTTCATCTTGCACAACAGCTGTTGGTGTTCTAAAATCAGAACAATTTTTGGGAACGGCAGGTGACAGAACAATGTTTACCTTACAATGTCAATCAGCTAGAGATATTCGCAAGCATTCGTATTATACAGCTGAAGATGAAGTACTTTTAATGGCTGGTACTCAATTCAAAGTAATGGGTTGTCTTGATCAAGGAAACCTTCACATTGTTCAATTGGAAGAAACTCGTCCGCCATTCCCACTATTACAACCAGTACTAATTGTTATTCCAAAACCGATCAGTTCAACTCCCTCAAGTAAGTGAAAATAAAGAAAAAAGAACATTCCGCTTGATATACAACATCCCCACTTTCGATACTGTGAAGAAAATCAAAAATTACATTCTCCAATCAGCGTACGTATGATAAAATATGAACATAAAGAGTCGATTTAGATTTATTATCCATCTAAAAACCATTCTCATACCAAAAATAAAATTGAGTTAGTTTAAAAGATCAGAAAAAAAAGACTCTTCATGATAATCTTCGATTAGATTCAATGGAATTTTCGATTTTGCAAATTTTCTTAAACAAAAACAAAAACAAGCGACTTTGTCTTGCATAGTTTAAGTAACCAACTAAGATCCTGATCAGTTTCAATTACTTTCTGCTTCATCTATTAATATCTAATTTCTTTCGTGAAATCTAAAGACGTGATTCAAGTTGATTAGTTTTCTAAATCCACAAGTATCACTGGAAATATTTTCTTCAGGAGATGCTTTCTTCTCCTATACTACCGGCCCAAAGAATCGTAGATATTGGGTAGATGTAATGATAATTTTTCCTACAGTTAGAAATCCACAAAAATACTCTTGTTTTTGAACAACTTCTAAAGGATTTGGATGAAGTTAGAGTAAGAGTGAAAAGAAGATTTGACACCTTCATCTCAAACACTCGTATTCGCACCAATCTCTACTTTGATTAAGCTACTAAATAAAAAAAGGTATATTGAACTTTATCCATAATGTCACCAAAAATCTCTCAAGAAATGAATAGTTGTTTTGAATTGTAGAAGCCTCGATAACGACTGCTGTTGTAACAACCGAAGCAAAAAAACAGACACAGTCCAGCAAATCTCAAGTAATTCAAACAATTTCTGAGTGACTTTTCTTCATTCATATCTATCTCTGTTTTTTTCGTAGAAGGATACAACTGCAGTAGCCGCCACTGCCAGTGCCATTAACGTTGGTACCAACTCCATCATGAAACAAGTCACAAAAAATCATTCTAGAAATTGGATATTCATCAAATATTTTGTATCTTTAGATATCTACCATGGAAATCAAAGCATCGCCAAATAAAGGTAGGATTTTGTTGATTATCGTCTTGACAATGAGGCTTACAAATAGTGGTGAAAGTTATGTAATTCTAATAGCTCTTATTCCTCCGACACATAGAACACACGAAAAACCTTAGACCATGTGCCTTCTTAAAATTTAGTGTGTATGAAGCTACTTCGTTTTTGAAAAAAATTTCAATTTTTATTCATGGACAGGAAGTATATATCCTTTAGAATGGATGTAGATGTAGGTATGAAGCTATCTAACACCTCCACACTCACGTCCGATTATCATAAGACCATACATGTGTTCTTTGACAATTATAAATTCATATTTTTTCCATGTGTTGTATTTTACATTTATAATATCTGTTATAATATGTACAATAGTATAGCAAACTGTTCTTAAAAGTAACCCATTTTTTATAAACAGTCTTACAGGTATAAAGTTTTAAATTAAGAAATGTAAAATGTAATTAACAGTATTATTCTTTTTTCACATAAATTGCGACATATTACTCTCGCTAAAAACGAACAGTCAAATTTCTTACTCACAGAAAAGCTGATTCAAGATCTACTTGAGTTTTATACTTCCTAACATTTTATGTCCCACAGTCTCTCCAATTCAAGAACGAGAAACTGTTGCTTTAATTCCAACTCTTATCTCAGAATTGTTTGACACATATTGTTTTTAAACTCATAGTCTCCATCTACTTTTATAATTTTCAACAAATTTTGATCGAATAACACTCCTATTGATATAATTATAGTTCCCATACTGTTTTACATGTATCTTTTTTTGTCGATCCAAGAAAAGAAATAATACTAAAATATTCTTTTCTCAGTTATAAATTTTGTGATTTCTTCCAATTGTAATTAGATATCAACATATTCGAAGTATATGACATTACATAAGAGGAATGAAAATTTATTCAAGATCTCAATTATAGCTAGATTCTTCATGTGAAAATTAAAAAGGATTAAATCATTTCAATTGATTGAAAAGAAAATCTCAAATCAGTTCATTCATTCCGAAATATTATCTCCGACCCACTTCACTTGAAACTCTGGGAGGAGACTTGTTAAAAAAAGGTTTTGTCCAAAATAATCCCAAGATATACGATGGAAAAAATGAATGAGCAAAAGAGGCATACACAGAAAAGCTTTGAGCTGATCGAGATTAGAAGGCACATTCGCATTTTTTCTCAACTAGATTACTGGTTTTTTTCGCTATTTCTGATGCAAGAAATATTTTCTATTCGGGAGCATCTTACATAATTAACAGGAAACTGCGCTTCATTTTATCTTTCTTTTTTCGGAATTACAAAAAAAAAGATTTTTTAATTCTTTTAACGCCGGAAGTGTTTAGACTAGTAACTATGAATCCAAATCATTTTTCTTAAAGACCAAAATGAATCAAAATTTCCTTGAATTAAGGTTCAAGCCTTCGAAAACTACTTGTGTGCATGCAACTGGTACTACTGCTGTGTGCAAAGTTTTCTTCAGGTTGATTAAAAATGTTGCTATCTCATATAGTTTCGTTCTAAAAACTAAACTGTTGTTAGATATCAGTCATGACGCGTCTTAAAAATATTTTTCGTCAAAGACTACCATGCTTATAACGATTGTCTAACAAAATCAACTAGCTTTTGTAGTCGTTACTTTACAAAAAGGTTACAGAAAAGCATCACTTGTTGATTATTTTTGAAAAATAGTTCGCAAATTCTCAGTGTTTATTTTTGTTTCTGGCTTTGTTGACTACAACATTATTTTTTGTTATAATGTTGTTTTTGTTCGTTGTATTGCATCCTATAATCAAGTTGGACCTTTTTCTCCGTTTTAGTCTTCTTTTTTTCAAGAGTTAGATACATACATCTTTGTTATTCGAAGTCAATTATTCATGTGCTCCTGCTCTCAATTATTTCCTAGTAAAAATCTTTGATGTTTCCACGCTAGGCCTTTGAGGAATCCAATAAGGATTCTGCGAGGATTCACTAATTTTTTTCTGAGCGTACGACCGAGTTCTGAAGAAAGAAGATTTCTCATTGAAAAGACTGAATTTCCATTGAATTATTATTGTTTTATGTAGTTTATAAAATTCTATGGCATTTTGTATTAATTTCATCAGTTCGATTAACATAAGAAAAAATTTACTTGTAATTTTTTTTTCTACATACATAAATTGAAATGATGAACAAGTGTGACTAAATGATTTGTCTGTTACCACAAATAAATATTTAACAAAAAAAATTGATGAAATCACTATGTACATTGAAAGTAATATTCGAATTGCAGGGTTTTTAACTTCCCTTTCAAAATATAATCATAAAAATAATTATTGTTTCTAGTCTAAAGCTGAAATCAATATCATGACAAATCTTTAGTAGATTCTAGACAAACAAAACAAATTTCATCTAGAATTTCACCAGAAGCTCTTCTGTTTGATCATACACAGATTCAACCTTGATCGGAATGAAATTCACCTATACTTCAAAATTTCGTTAAATGTGGAATCGAATAAAATAAAAATTTGAAAAGAAATTCTCGTATTTATTGCTGTTGAGATTCCTTTACAATCGGTTTTTTTGTGAGAATCCTCAAAATTTGCACCTATGGTATAATTTATAAAACACAAACTTGCAACGGTCTCAACTAGTAGATCCTTGCCCGCGATTTCAGATTAAGATTTTGATTGTAGATTAGTATTGACTTGTAAAGAAGCGAAAATGGGCAATTTTAGAAAATTTGTTTAGAAAATTTTCTTTACTCGGGTTAACATTTTCCTCTGATCTAAGTTACAACTGTTGATTCGATTCTCGAAACAGAATCATCATTTTGTCTGCTAATTCTTCGAAAATCCTTAGTAGAATCGAAAGTGAATCCTGTTAACATTTTGCAATTTTGATGTGAACAAAAATTTCTTTTAAAACGGATAGAAAGCTCGAGAAATATCATGCAAAGACCACCAATGGATCCTTGTAATGATTGGTATCACTTGGCGATGACTCGACATGGTGATTTTTCGCAACTTCCGAACATAATTCTCACAATTATGATGAAGATTTCGATCAACGGATATGTGTCAGATTTTAGAGACTCTTATGAAATGTTCTTCGAATTTTTCCATGTAGAATTTTTATAGATCTCGTTATTTTCCTAGCTATTCAGCAGATCTCGAAATGGACCGTCCGGTCCAAACTTTATTTCTTTTTTCAAGAAGGATTTCTCACATAAGAAAATAGCAAAAAATCTGCTTTTAATCGATTTTTTTCTAACTAAAAAATTGATTAAAATGATACTATTTGAATACGATAAAAACTTGTGTTTTTTTCAACTTTGAAACTAATTAAAGATCATCTTTAAAGTTGAAGAATCAGACTTCAATCAGAATTAGATAGCATCAGTTTAATCGAGTTTTACTTAAAAACAATCAATTTTATTCTGATTCTTGATCAGAGTTTCTTTCATGGATTGGGTATGGGTGTGGGTGTGAATGTGAGCGTGGGTGTTCTCTTTCACCACACCCATCCACACCTACATCCAACTTTGATCATAATCGTACAAATACTTTTATAAGTGCATATAGTGCTAAAATAAGTGGAGAACAGGATGATTTTCTTATAGTTATACATTAACGAAATAGCATATCTCTATTTAGAAAGTAAGAACAGATTCAAGATAGATATTTCATGTTAATCAATCAAGGATCTGTTAACAAGATCTAACTGTAAATGTAATGTTTTATCTCATGAAAGAATCAGGAGTTTTTGAATAAAATGTGAGCTTTGTAACTGAAGCATATTCTTAAATGTAAAAAGAAAAAGATAAGCAAAAAAATATATTGT
>CAJNOL010003562.1:0-21648 GCA_905250125.1 Rotaria sordida
CCAATAGTTCCCAGGGTTCCAAGAGTTCCTAGGGTTCCAAGAGTTCCTAGGGTTCCTACAGTTCCAAGAGTTCCCAGGGTTCCAAGAGTTCTCAGGGTTCCAAGAGTTCCTAGGGTTCCAAGAGTTCCTAGGCTTCCAAGAGTTCCTAGGATTTCTAGGGTTCCAGGAGTTCCCAGGGTTCCGCAAGAGTTCTGAATTCATGGAATCCGGCCACTACTGGTTTTTTGGGTGTGGGTGTGGATACAAAGAATACTTACACCCACACCCACACCCTTTTTAAAAAGCCCTGGCCCACTATGTGTACCCAAAACAATAGTTATTGTATTTTCCTGTTCAAATATCCCAATCTCTGCTGCATCATATCCTTTCAGCAGAGGGTCGGCGACGTTTGCGTCGCGTTAACTTGTTCTGATGCAAAAGAAAGGAAAACGTCTTTGCAGACCACTTTTTTAAAACAAAAACAAAGGATCCAGCACCAAAAAATTTGCAGATGCAATTCACTCGAGACAAAAGAAAAGGAACTCCGAAGAATCTGCGAAAAAAACGCAGAACTCAAAAAACAGAATGTGAAAAAACAAAAAAGAGGAAGAAAGATCGAAATTCGATCGTTTTACCCGCGCCACCCTCACAATTGAGTGAATGAATAATTGTAGGAAGTAAGCCCTCAATCAATTGTTACTCATTCTGCTCCATTCTTCGCAGCAAGTAAATAAATTGGTTTGTGTAGGAAAATGTAAAAAAGAAAGTAAAAAGTAAAAATTGTTTACATAGAATCTGTTTTTTATCGATTGGTCCAGTCGGCCATCCTCATGAATCATTGGTTGATAGAACCAATGGGAAAAATAAGAAAATGTTACTTTTTATTTCACTTTTTTATTTTTTCTCACGCAGCCAATGAATTTGTGTGATTCCAGTGCTTCTTACTTCCTTTTTACTGGACTATATATTTGGTAAAACATGCATATAATTTTTCTAATTTTGCTCTGACGCTGAATTAACGAAATCACAGCTACAAGACACTACGCAAACCTTCGAACACCAAAGATCTATTTCAGCTGTAACCATCTCTGTCTAGCTGTTCCAACTCAGGCAAACGAAATCATTATATATTAATTTCCAGAATGGTAATCATTAGAAAAATATGAATGCAAAGAAAAACTTTATCACTCTTTTCAAAGCAGTTCATAATTTGTTTTTAGGCTGCATCAAAAAATGGGAAGAGTTATAACATGTGGTAGTCGAGATGAACAGGTCATTATCATCAAAATAAATGCATGCAGATTAATACATGGAGCAATTAGCTGGTTGGTAACAGGTCTGACGGCAATCGTAGCAGACGGTGGCGCACCTCCGCTACAGCATGAATGGATTCTGCTTGTAACTGTAACTCGTTCTTATGTGATACAGCTATGGAAAAACGGTGATATTATTATGCATGCTGGTGCACTTGGAGCTCGTAATGATTTAGTGAATCAACATGGTTGTGCCTGCGCAGGACGAGATGCAGATGCTGATGTTTGGAGTGTACATGTTGTCGTAGGTCACAACAGACCCACTGGATTATGCCATGGAACCAAGCAAAACCCTTTGTATCTAGGAGAAGTAATCGACTGGTTGGAAAGCAAGGTCTTTACACCCACATATAATCTATTAACACATAACTGTCAGCATTTTTGTGCCGCATTTGTATGTCGCTTTTCGTGAAGACTTATAATTGGATTGTTGATACAGCTAGACTCATTCACTGTATCCGATTCTCTTATAATAACCTGGATTAGTCTGTTTTTTTGAAAGTGTTCAGTCAATGTAAACCTGGTGTTTTAAAAATATTTCTCTCAATAATTAAAATGCGAAATCTATTGTGGCGTGGGTCTGCGTATGTGGCTATGGGGTGTGAGTTTCGGTGTGTGCGTGTGGGTGTGTATGTGGGCGTGGGTGTCGGTATGAGTGTTGGTGTGGGTCAATGGGTGTGGGTGTGGGTGTGGATGTGAGGGCAAGTGGGTGTGGGTGTGAGTGTAGATATTCTCTTCATTCACACCCGCACTCCACACCCACATCCTCTGAAGCTCCCTGGTCTAGGTCTCAGAAATAGAGATACTTGAAAGTAATATTTAGTGACATATAAACATATTAAAACATCTTCCAAAACCTATAGACAATGAGCAGGAGTTGTTTTAAACTGATATACGTGCTTAAATTTTCACACAGACTGAAGATACTTCCGAAAATTCTTTAGGGAATATCAAAACCATTCAATCTTAAATATCTTCTTATAATCTAATTTTCTGTTACTTACTTGCGACTAATTAATGCAGACAACAACGATAAAGAATCAAGAAGAAATAATGAATAATCAATGTGCAATAGTTGATGTAGTCATTCAGAGCTTATCGATAGTTCAGCACTTTTTAGAACATAGCTTCAATCTGAACCGTTTGAACAAGACAAATTGTACCGATGCTAGTCGAAATAATTCTAGTAACAATGTAGCAAAAACGGAAAAGGTGAGAGTGAGGGTATAAGCTGATACAGCTAGTCATGTTAGATAAATCGACGATAAAAAGGGAATCCGGAACTTCGCTAATAAGAATTTCGCCCATTATTGGCGAAAAACCAGAGGATGTATTGGCGAAAGTCCACTGAACTTTCGGCAGTTGGCGAATATCCAGGGGATAAATCAGCAAAAGTCGAATAGATTTTCAGCCATGGAGATGGAACGTTCATATCGTAAGTGATGAGAGAGAACTGTATCCAGTAACATAAAAATTTAGCTCAAGTCATAGAGTTATGAATATGATTGCTGCAGGGTGGCCCAGAAGCAAGGGGGAAAAAGCAGATTTCAAGATTTCAAGATTCCCAAAGATTTCTAAAGATTTCCAAAGATTTCCAAAGATTTCTAAAGATTTCTAAAGATTTCCAAAGATTTCTAAAGATTTCCAAAGATTTCTAAAGATTTCTAAAGATTTCTAAAGATTTCCAAAGATTTCCAAAGATTTCAATTTAAGAAAATCTACATGCTTTGATAAATCTCTGCTTGAGAACTTGTTCAGTCTCATTTTATACGCGTTGCTATTTGACTTAATCCTTCCACTGCAAAGAGAGTTGTATAAGATAAAATGACTTTGTGACCATGTTTTCGTGTCTTCATCCAACTGTCTAGTCATGTAGTTGCATGTATTAGTACAATCCTAACGCTTCAATGAGGTCAATTGACGATGACAAATCTGAATCTCTGATTGAGTTCCAGAAAATTCGAACTTTATGTTTTTCATCCAAGAAACACTTTCTACACTAATAAAATTCTTTTGTAAAGTTTCAAAAAAGATAGTCAGGTTTGAGAAATCTAAATTCTTTATTGGCTTCTAACTATTTGTGCTCTTGATTTCTCTTTAATAAAACTGATAGCTTCTCTGAAATACTGTGCGTCTACTGAGAAATCCAAGGGATGAATGTCTCGAAGCCTATTACAGACTGATATTGCTCGACCATACTTGCGTTTCGTCAACCTTTATGAGAAACCGTTGTTTTTTTAAAGTAGATTTTCTGGGATGAAAAAAGGTGAAACTAAATGACATTCGTCTCAATGTATCACTTCTTCACTTTATTTCAATTGAGCAAAGTATTAGGTGGGAAATGTTGCAGTTGATATTTGCTTATAAGTTTAATATTAGTATGCAATACGAATAGTATTCGTTATCACGAGTCGCTTGACCGCTCACGAAATTTGACTTAACCTTTCACTTCTACCACCTACTATATTCCTTTTTAAGAATTGCTGCTCAAGAACATGTGCTAATGTAAAAAGATATATTTATTTTATTTCTTGAGACGATTATTTTGTGAAGAGACCGTACTTTTCTATATTCAGTTGACATTTACTAAAATGAATCTTGACGAAGAGCAGTCATCAACTGTGCGACAACATCTTTCATCGTCGTTAAATTCGACTCCTTAATTTTCTGTATGATTAAGATTTAATTGTAAGTGATTTATTTTCTCGTGCAACACATTTTCAGCAGTACGCAGAAATCAATCAAAACACGTTTCGTGTTCTTATATTGACTGTTAGATATGTGTAATCAATACAATAAGAATCATACGAAGTTTTACAAAGTAGGATTGACGTTTTAGTTTGTATAACGAAAATATAATTCACAAGTATGCGATAATGGCTCTCATAAGCTGTATTTTGACAATGTTTTTCGATAAACCACTTATGGAAATCAGAAAATTGTTCTATAAGATCTGTTTTTTCGATATCTGAAGCATTGTGAAATTCATATTCTTCAATTTCTGTGAAACAATTCAGGATATGGTTTTCTCTAACAGATACGACCTATCCTCAGTAATGTTGTCCTAAGTTATAGAGACGTAGTAATGTTCCTGGTTCCATACTTTAGATCAAGATTCATAAAATAATTTATATTAAAAAAACTTCTTTTATGAACTGCTGACTTCTTTCTGAGTCAGATAAAGATGCTGCTTAAATTTAACAAAAAAGTGTTACATTAAGTATCGTTATAGATATTTTGTTGATAACCTGCCTGTTTGCTACACATAGTAATTCCTATTTTCTTTCTATTTTTATGTAAGGTGTTTTTTAACTAACATGAGAGATTACGCCTCAGATGAGTTGTCATCTTTATTTTAAGCTTCACTCTATTTCTGTATCTTCCTTTGATATAAAAACTAATGTTACTGTGTAACAAAAACTTATTCGTCAAATCCTGACACAAATATTTCCTTTATTTGGAATATAACTTCGGGTACCTTACTAAAATTCTATTCAAAGACGTAACATGTTCATTTCTACAGGAATTTTTCATACACAACAGGAGGGCATAAAACTTGAACAAAGTTCTTCGTTCCTAATCAACCGACATAGATAATAAAGAGGAAAAATCATTCAGATAGTTATGACTAGTATTCCACACAACTTATAAAGACATACCAGATGCTGAATAGCTCTAATGTGAGCTTGGTTCCCTAGTGAACTTTCTGAAAGGTTGTTGATAGTAAAAGACTTTAATTTCGCTCTCATGCAAGCAAGTGGGTAGTAATATTGCTCTTCTTAACATCTTTAAGTATAATATATTTCTTTAAAACTTCAAAATTTTGAATTCATTGATTATTCTGTACAAAATAATCATACAGTGATATGGTAGTTTTAGTCATTTCATAGTATTAGGATTGAATCTAAGCTTATTGTTCCATCTTATCATAAGTCTAGTGATGATAGTTCCTTTTTACCAATGCTCACTGTTATCCAGAGCTATAAATATTGCTTGATAGTGAGATTAAAGCTTGAGTATGACTCCGTCATTAAAATGAAAACTGCGCTGTAAATTCTGCAAAGTCCATATTCTATTGAGAGTATTTCTGAACCAGAGTATATGTGACGGTTCAGAGTAAGTCTAAATTTTTACTAATCATTTCTAAAACCAAATCTAATTGTAATCTGCATGAGACGATATACGTGTTGATGAAGATGGACATTTTATCGATTTGGTACTTCAAAAATATTTCTTTGAGCTCTTTTTTTTTATGAAATATAAAACTTTTGAGGTGTTGTTAATCTATATAAAAAATAATGTATGTCAATTGATGCCTCTTTTACTCCTCATCTCGCAGGACTCTGATAATGTTAAACATATATCTGGCAAGATTATAGCCAACTAGACTTAGTACTCAGTAGTGAATTGAAATCTAAAGCCAAACTTTTCGGAGTCTAAACAACATCTCATTATTAGATTCATACTATTTGGACTACTGTTCAATGAATGAAAGATACGTAGTTCGGCTGTTGATAATAGTGTGGTACATTTTACGGTCTTCATTCGAAGGAAAGAGTTATTTCTTTATACTTTTGGAGTTTCGATACAGGTCTCAACCATAGAAGAAATATTCGAAATTTAGATCGTAAGAATGAAAGGAAAGTTCAGATGACTTTTAGCCATTCTCTTTGTCAAAAATCTGCTTTTATATAAACTGGTACTATCATAGATAATATAATTTCTGCCAGCGAGTTCTTCATCATTTGCTTTTCGTATTAATCACCTTTCGTAGGTAATTTGACAAGTAGAGTGGTTAAAAACATTTGGATAAAATTCAAAGTTCTTATCGTTAAATTAGGCTATTTAAAGTATAGACCTTTTCAGTGTGTACCAACCTGAAAGTTTAAGTTTTCAGCTGTCTACAGTGTTTACAAGATGCTCAAAACTGAAAGTTTCAGTAAGACCTCTTATTCTGTTTTCTTGATAGTTAAAGGAAACTTTTCGAATAACATCATAAAAAGATTGACTTCATATTTTTGAAAAAGGTTAAAAAAATATACCAAGGTGAGAATTTCAGATCTATTTTCCTTATATATGGAACTGATGCTAACATGGGTTTCTCGTTTAATACTTTTTACAATCTCTTTTTTAAGTATGAAACATATGTATATATCTAATGCATCTCACCACCTCTTTCCATTCACCAAAAAAAAAATTAAAGAATCTGCTGAAACTTTGAGCTTTAATCATGCTACATATACTTCTAACATCTTAAAACTACAGGGTGGCACAAAAGTCGCTTTACCCAACAACAAAAAATTGAATATCTTCATTGCGGCTTGGCCAAACGGGCTCATTTTTTTTTATCAAAAATGGAGGCATATTCACGTTCCAAATCCATACGAACAAGGTTAGTGAAAAACCTTTGTTAAATATCACTATTGACCTCAACAACAAAATTTTACTTGTTCTTATATAAGAAAAGAAAACAATATACTTAACAAAGGTTTTCACTACTCTTGTTCGTATGGATTCGGAACGTGAATATACCTCCATCCTTGATAAAAAGATGAGCCCGTTTGGCCAAGCCGTAATGAAGATATTCAATTTTTTGTTGTTGGGTAAAGCGACTTTTGCGCCACTCTGTATAATATCATGGTCGGTACACAGCAACAGCAGCTAACGTTTCAAATTTATAAGTTTGATAGTGAGACCTTCACTTTGACTCCAACATGTTCCATTTCCTTAACTGACAATATAAGCGTCTCTGCTAGAGATGATAGTTTGTGTCACATGCACTTTTAAAATTGTTTTGCCGTGTTCGTGAAGAAAAAAATTCAAGTTTTGCATATCGAGCTTAATCTGTAGACAATCTTTTTTACAAAACCAAAACTTGTTAAGTTACTTCGTTGAAACTTTGACTTTCATAATCAGCTTTTCGATCACACTTCTTTGGAACACTACCCACGGTTTAACTCACGAGTTTATCTTTATTTTCTAAAAAGATCATTTATAATCTACGATTCAGTTGAGTTACATTTACCTATTTAGGATGAATCATCCAATCTATGGCAGAAGAATTCTTGATGAAAAATATCAAACAAAACATTTTATTATACAGAATCATTTCTGTCCTAAATTGTATGGTTTTTCTGATAGATCTGTCATGGATTGCAATTCAACGTTTAGCGAATCTTAGTTGAGCATTCTCAACAACCTTTATAAAAAAATAATCCTTCTTTGCCGAAAAGGCTCTTTCTCTCGCGGAAAAATTAGAGACATAACGATACTAGTACAGTAACATGAAAGCGGGTCAATACAAGCTCCATCCAGTCCTCATAGTTCAGTACTATATTGTTGCTGGAAC
The DNA here is from genome assembly GCA_905250125.1 of Rotaria sordida. Classification (NCBI taxonomy): domain Eukaryota; kingdom Metazoa; phylum Rotifera; class Eurotatoria; order Philodinida; family Philodinidae; genus Rotaria; species Rotaria sordida. The sequence continues at coordinate 7,642 of CAJNOL010003562.1, forward strand.
ATGCGTCATTATAAGGTTTTAAAGGATTCTTAAAGATTTCTACAGATTTCTAAAGATTTCCAAAGATTTCCAAAGATTCCCAAAGATTTCCAAAGATTTCTAAAGATTTCTACAGATTTCTAAAGATTTCCAGAGATTCCCAAAGATTTCCAAAGATTTCTAAAGATTTCCAAAGATTTCCAAAGATTTCTAAAGATTTCCAAAGATTTCTAAAGATTTCTAAAGATTTCCAAAGATTTCCAGAGATTTCAGGGGTTAAAATCTGCTTTTTCCCCCTTGCCCAGAAGTCACGCACCCGAAAAGAAATTGAATATCTCCATAACGCCTTTAGCAAACTGGCTGATTTTTTTACCACTAGTAAACGCATGTTCACACTCCATATCCATAAAGACAAGGCGAGAGTGAATCCTTTTTTTAAGTGTCACTATTGACCTTAACCAAAAAATTTTAATTTTTCACAGACAGAAAAAAACAATGTAAAGAGTGGCGCAAAAGTCACTTTACCGAAAAAAAAATTGAATATCTCCATTACGGATGCGGGTGTCGGTATCGATGTGGGTGTGGGTGTGAGTGTGGGTGTGGGGTGTGGGTGGGTGGGTGTGGGTGTGGATGTGGGTCATCGACGTATCCAAGAATTTTTTTAGGGGAGGGACCGCCATGGAAAAAAGGTAATTTTTAAGTTGGAAAAAATAATAAACCCGTACCCCCCTTCAGGTATTTAAACATGTTAGGGGGGAGGGGATCCGTTCCCCTATTCCCCCCCTCTAAATACGTCGCTGGTGTGGGTGTCAGTGTGGGGTGTGGGTATGCGGATGTGGGTGCGTGTGGGTGTGGGTGTGGGTGTGGGTGTGGATGAGTGAAGTGAGTAAGGATACCCACACCCACTCACACCCCCACATCTCACATCCCACACCCACACCCACCCACACCCCACACCTACCCACCCCCCACACCCACCCATCACCCACACCCACATCCCACACCCCACACCTACCCACCCCCCACACCCACCCACCACCCACACCCACACCCACATCCCACACCCCACACCCACACCCAAAATGCTTAGAAAATTGTGATATGTATTTGTATTATGCTAATCCTAACTTATACTGATACCAAAGCATAAAGTTATTGTTTTTAACGCTAACACACAAGTATTAAATTACGTTTTTAATGCTAATACAAGGATATTACAATTAGTATTATTTAATGCAATGCTAATGCTAAGCCGGTGTCTCTAATTTATAGTTCAATAAAATAAAGTTAGGTATCAAAACGCAACAATTTTAAGGTCTTCTTAACTTTACTTATATGACATTGTTAAATGCAAAATATCTGATCTCTACATATCAATGCGAGAAAAAAAATTTGAAATTTTCCACTCAAAAGACCAAGTAACCGATGATTGGATCAGCTAACTTTATCGTCATCATTTAAGACCAAAGGATACTTCAAACATCTTAATATAAAGAATAAAAATTTCGAATCAATACTTTTTTAAAGATACTTGTGTATGGAAACTACATATACACCTTTATCGGGTAATGATAAAATGAGTAACCGTTCTTCGAAGAAAAAAAACGAGAGAATAGACACATTGTCTATCAACCAAAAGAAAAATATTGATTAGTTATATGATGAATTGTGAGAGTAACTACCTATGGCTTTCGGCACGATGGTGTCTTGTGTCATCTGCACATTCATAACTATGTTTTTTCTTTATTAAATGCAACTTATATGGATATAATCATACAGAAGAGAGCAAAGAGAGAAGGTCAATCCTCGGTGAAAAGGTCACACAAACGAAGAATTAAAGGTCAATAACCGCTATAGATTATTGGACAGATACTTTTCTTTTCTCAAGTTGCGAATGGCTGGAAGTGACCGATCCCATGGATCATCACTCGTCATGTCCGTATTCAAGGACATTTGTCGAGCAATTTTGGTCTGATCGTTTTCTGTTCATATTGTATGTAGTAGATCATTCTTTGAATTCAACACAAGCGAGTAGGGTGTTCCATTACAATTATCCTCTTCCCAACATACCAACAATAGTTTCAATTGTCATTTAAAATATGTTCATATACCTATTTAACATTTTTCTTAATTGATCCAAACATGTGTGTGAATCTTTTTTTATAGACAATATTATTATTTAATCATCTCTCTATATTACAAAGACAATGAATACTGATTCCAGCTTATCACCAACAAATAAAGATTCAATATTTATGAACACATCTTCAAATTTGAATATGATGCAAACAGATACATCTCATCATGAACAATATCAATCAACTACTGATGATCTTGTTCCAGTATCAAATGATGCTTCATCATCAGTCAATAGTATGACATCATCATTAACATCTTCTATGTCCGTTACAAATTCGATGTCTAATTCTATATATCCATGGTTAAGAGGAGGTATTTATAAGTTGATTGAGAAAAATGATGTATTGAAAATATATAAATGTAATTTATGGAAATGATTAACATTTGTATCATTATTTTGTTTATTTATGATTACTATGGAGTCGTTCTTTTTTTTTTCTTTATAGAATTTAATTTTGAACATAAACGTAGTCGAGCAGCTTATACAAGTCATCAACTACTTGAATTAGAAAAAGAATTTCATTATAACAAGTAAGAAAAAAGAATATTTTAATATTTATTTATAAATATTAATAGATATTTAACACGTCATCGACGAGCTGAAACTGCTCATGACCTTGATTTAACTGAACGACAAATTAAAGTAATAAAATCTTTTTTTTTTATCTTGATCTATTTGTTTTCTTTGTTTAGTGTTGGTTTCAATGTCGGTAAGAATAAATCGTGAACTTTTTTTTTTATTTATTTATGGTTCTTTTTCATGTTACATTAGTCGATCTAAATGGCAACATGATAGATCTAAATTACACAATGATCCGCATGTTCAACTTGAAGCAAATGCAACAAATCATCATTCGTCTGCTATATCAACTAATGATACATCATGATCATCGATATTAAATGTTAAAAAAGAAAATAACCATCCATATAATATCAATGAAAATAATAAAAAAATATTTAACTGTATATATAAAGACTTTTGACTGCTAGTCGATTGCAATAGAATGTATACTTTCTATTGCAATCAAATATTAAAAAATAAATTTATGATGGATTGTCAAATATTTCTCCATTAAAATATTTATCATGTTTCAGTGAATGCTACACGACAGAAATAACATTTAAAGAGCTTGTACAATGTGTCAAGGATTTAAAAAATAAATGGATAATTGTTTATTGAGACGTCATATAGATGCCGGCAAAAAAAAGCGTTGCGATAAAATCTATTCATTGATATATTTGAAATAACGAAATGAATTATCAGTTCTTACCCCAATGCAAAAATACGGTCCGTAGTTCACTGAAAATGGTCATTTAAAAATAAAGTCACGACGAAAAATAGAGATAACCGTAATTTCTATTCTGGTTATACATTTTGAGCCGTCTCATATAACAGTCGAACCTATTTCAATACGTTTACGGAAGAGAAATCTTTCAGATAGTTTTTCATGTCGATATTCATTGGCATAGCCATGTGTTTGCTCAATAATTTCAATCAATAAGAAGAACAACAACTTTATTTTATTATTAACGCCCAACCACAACTCTGCGAAGCTTTAAGATGATTACTAAATCTTCGCGATTATCTTTTTAAGCAGCAATCAAACGAGTACTTCGTCAAATCGTTTTGAAAGTCAGTACTTGATAAAAGGAGTAAGATAGTATAGATTGACACTTCTACCATTAGTTTGAAAATTTCGTCTTAGAAAATGATAGCAAATGTTACTTTGTCTTATTGCATATTTCTAATTTTTTACTTGATCTTGAATATAATTCCATCGACGACTTATGCTCAGCAATTGTTTTAAACACCATTTAATATGATGTTTCAAACAGAATTTTGATCCGCAAAAGTAAACAGTGGTTCATTCGCATAGAATTTTTTTTTGAAAAAAATGATAAAAATGTTTTTTTTCAGAAATCAAATGTTTTTTATTTAAATATCTTTGATAAAAGAATCAAACATAATTTCTATAGGTCTATTCCAAGTGACTGTAACTCAGAGGTTAATATATATTTCAACAGGCATCCAAATTACGAAGAGAATTGTTCTAGTATGAAATTCTGGCAAGTGGTTTCGATTGACACTTTTTTTGAAAAATAGAAAAACAGAATTTTCATGAGTGAAGATTATCGGCAGTTTTAAGCTCCCGACTTGTTTAACATGACACTTTAAAGATGAAGTAGAACGTTTCATATCGATACAAAGTTTTTTAAATTGAAAAAAATCTGCACTGGTCAAATGTCTCATTTCGATGCCCTCGAAAATCCATGGAATAAATGCTACAATGAAGCATGCACATAGACACTTATGATATCAAACTTGTTTTTCAAATCTGCAGCATCTATTCAACAAATGCAGTAAATAGTATCAAATATAGTTTGCAAGCATTGGTTACTTATCATTTATTCGCAAAACTCTATAATCAGGAGTATCTTAATGCATGCATCCCACATGACGGTTGATGTTTATAATAAGAAAAGAGGCACAAGGGCTGTCCATTCATTCCCTTTCATAGTATTTTTCTTTTTCAAATAAGTTAACAGGACGGATACTACTGGTACTTCAGACTAGTCATATTAGTAGTCGATATAAATAGGCATGGTCAGTTATCGATATCGAGTACTTAGGTTTCCTATCTTTTTATTATCAACTAAAAACCCTAACCATGCTCGAATCAAATAATCATCCTCATCACGAAACCACAAAAGAATAGTACCGGTTTTCAAAAAAGTTCTTTGATCGAGCTGAAATTTTGCATAACAGTAGGGATCAATAAGATACATTGAGCGCTCATTATTTTTTGTAAAGGAAATGGATGGATATAAGCAGCTCTGCAGTCTTCCTTAAAATACATTTATTTCTATCAGGTTCGAATAAACGATGGTGTGGGTGTGAACAAACAGAAGGCTCATACCCATACCCACGCCCACACACCCGCACCCACAGCCACACCTAGCCACACACACACCCACACCCATAGCCTGTGTATGGCTAGCAGCTTCCATCTTATCATCGTCTTTTTGAAGACGTTGACAATGCAGGTGCTAGTCATACATACATAGATGTATGTTTGCCTAACCATTGCCGGCTTTGTCCACTGTACGAGCCAACAGAATACGGAGGGTATTCCTGGTCGCGTGTGCGCGAAATTGTGCAGCTGCTTGCTTCGGTAGATTAAGAGTTCAAAATGGCCGGTTTATTTTGTCTTTTCAAAAGAAAAAAAGATTACATTTTCTTTTTTAAATTTTGAATATTTCTTTCTGTTCGTACAATACTCGGATGTCCTGATGGAAGGACATTTTTTTATTATTTGTAGTGCCTTTTCGTAATATGAAAGTGCTTTCGAGTACTTGTCCATGTTTTTATACACCGTACCAATGTTGTTGTAGGATGAAGCCAAGTCGAGATTATTCGGAGGGAGAGCTATTTTTCGAATTTCAAGTGATCGTTCGTACGATGAAAGTGCTTTCGAGTACTCGCCCATGTTTTGATACACCAGACCGATGTTGTTGTAGGAAGACGCCAACGAGGGATGATTCGGAGGGAGAGCTATTTCCCGGATTTCAAGTGATTGTTCGTATGATGAAAGTGCTTTCGAGTGCTCGCATATGTTTTGATACACCAGACCGATGTTGTTGTAGGAAGAAGCCAACGAGGGATGATTCGAAGGCAGAGTTATTTTCTTGATTTCAAGTGATCGTTTGTGCGATGAAAGTGCTTTCGAGTACTCGCGCCTGTGTGGGTATGGATGTGGGTGTGTGGGTGTGGGGTGGGTGTGTGTGGGTGTGCGTGTGAGTGTGGGTGGGTGTGAGCCATGTTTCTAATTCATTCCACATCCACACCCACACCCACACCCTGTTCTATAACTAACATCGACAATCGATTGACGCGAGAACTTTCTAATCATTCATCGGAAACTCATATTCGTCGTTTCTACTGAATCATTTCACCAGAAAACGTAGGAACATTGATTCTTCGAAAGTCTTATCCAAAAGATGAACTAAATAATACTGATTGGTTTTTTTTCATTTGGTGATATACGTCGATTTACTAGACTTCGTTCTGTACATCTTCAGAATATGAATGAGAACGATCATGCGTTATCTCACTACTCTCTCCACATTTAGGGTGTGGGTGTCAATGAAAGATGTTGGACTCCATATACATCTACACTCCACATCTACATTCTACATCTACACTCGAATTATTCAATGTCTTCATGTCTCCACGATCAGAAAAGAATAATAATAAAATTTTATATTCTTTGTAAAAAAAAAACCAAACAAAATACTCGCTAACTTTATAAAACAAATTCTTCAATCAAATTTAACCAATCATTCAATGTCCTTATTATTCAGAAAAGGTTATAAAGAAAATTTATATTCATTGCAGAACAACGAAATACCTACTCAGCGTATAAACATATATATGCTACCATATCTAACTACCTGCACGTGTTTTGTTAATGTAAGAGAGTTGATGAAAATATGCTTTTACTTTTTTTTCGTATATTAAATAAAGTTAACATTCGTTCCGTACGAGACGAGAAAAAAACGTAACGTACAGGCTGTTCTGTCTGACTATTTAGCTTTTTCACTGAAGTGAAACAAAAGCAATCTATGCATCAGTGATCAATATTATTAAAGAGAGTGACAAGTGTATTTCTCTTCACATTTTTTTTGTTTTCTTGCATTTATTTGAATTCATAGTTAGTATATTCATTCGTTCGTTTTTGACTCCAATTATCGTTGGGCATTATTTAAAGGTAACTATGAATATACTATTTTCATTTAGTCTGCACTATTTAGATGGTATCTGTTCATGTCAGAGGTCGTTGCCCTGATGAATAGCGTAATTCAGATTCCTGTTCTATTTTCGTTCTTGTGACTAGGCAAGAAGATCAGTAGCTTACGAACAAGTCGAGAATACGGAAGATGTCTCCTATTCTTTGAAACTTTCTTGCACAATCCATTCTCGTGATTTGAATATTGTGTTCTACGTGTTGTATACATAAGTTACTTACAAACATGCTGATCGATTCTTACGTGAAGCTCCAGTTCATGTATCAGAATCGACTTCAACCTCGTCTTGGATATTCTTTGCATATATATGATGAAATAAAATACAGAAGGTTTTTATCTGCAATATAATTTAAATAGAAGTAGATTCAGTAGTCCAGAATTGCTAGGTGCTCTAAAACAACATTCAATATGTTGTGTATATGACACAACTCGATCAGGCAATTTTTTTGATAATAATATGACACAGATTAAACAAAACTTTTTCATTAGCAGTTCATCATTGCACTAAAACCTGAAACGCACAGAAGAGATTAAAGTTGGAATCACCATTTCTGATGCTATTTTGACTAAAACATGACACAGATGGAGTCAGTTCAGTTTCTTGAAGATCAGTACTCGTACTAGTCTGAATAGGACAGACCTGACTGAACCGGTCAATCTGACATCTAAAACGACACCGGTCCTGGTCATGATTGGTAACAATTCTCTTTTAGGACAATGTTATTTGACATGGCTTGGTTGCAAAAAAAAAGCTTGTTAGCGCAGCTCCTTTGAGGCTGAAATGTGGAACTCACGTATCTTCTTTAATTTGCAATGGTGTAGCCAGAGAAGGGATAAATGGACAATTGCGTATTTCTTTTGAAGATTTGCCCATTGTAATTTTTATGAGTAGGTTTTTGCTCATCGAAGTTTTACTTTTTCAGAATGGTCTATTTATTTTTGAATTAGAGAGTCACTCTATTTTTATTCTTCCGTCTGAATCACACATGGACTTTTTGCTTGTTCTTTTTGTGAACAATTAAGAAAAGAAGAAGGAAAGAATTGCTTCTGGTATTTGAACTAGGATTATCAGATGAAAAACTTGAAAATCAGAAAAAAATTAGAATTTTTTCTTCGAAATCGGAAACTAATCAGAAAGAGTAACTTCTTGTAAACCAAGGACTATCATGTTGACATACTTGCACAAAAGGCTTCACTTGTTTTTGTTTATCGACTCATACTTTGTTTCCAAAAGTATTGCATAGTAAAGAAAGATAATACAAACATTATATAGCTTAGAGTGAAAGATCGTGTGCTGTAAGCTAAGGAGATTGATCATAGTCAGATTAAATGAATGCTCTCACTGTTAAACCAACGAATTAAAAATATGAGCTGTCAATAGCGTATATAGACTAAGATATTCAAATTTCAAGAAGTTTACAGTTTGTTATAGGCCTACACTACAAAATTTCATCAACATTTAGTTTTTCGTCATGGCTGGATGGAATACGACTATTTACACAAGGAGAAACAATATCACACATATTCAAAAGTAATTTGACAGCAATTAGAATTTTTTGTTTATTACCCTTATAATTAAAAAAAATGTTGTCCTAAACTTCGTAGAATTTGTTTTTTTACATGCGTGATATTGTTTTTTTCTTATGTAAATGGTCGTGCGCCATCCAACTATGACGAAAAAAAGAAAACTAACGAGGGATCCTACCCAGGTGTCCAACTCCGATTCAGTTTATTCATACATCATTCGACAGAGTATAGTGAGGTACTCAAAAGCTAAAAATATTATCGGCCATCAACCCTTTCTCGAGGCGCTCTAGTCATTTTACTAGAATTTTAGCCTGTAGCATGATACCCACCAAAAACTCAAATGAAGATATTTTGACCTGAAATTTTGTCCACAGGTAGGCCTACTTGTAACTAGAATGTCTTGAAAAATTCAAGTCAAAAGAGTGTTCCTTTCATGAGATGTTGAATTTTCAAAATCACTTATATTCTACAAAATGATTGGAGGACGTCATGTTCTTTGAAAACTCAATATCTCATGAAGGGAACATTCTTTTGACTTGAATTTTTCAAGACATTCTAGTTACAAGTAGACCTACCTTTGGACAAAATTTCAGGTCAAAATATCTTCATTTGAGTTTTTGGTGGGTATCATGCTATAGGCTAAAATTCTAGTAAAATGACTAGAACGCCTCGAGAAAGGGTTGATGGCCGATAATATTTTTAGCTTTTGAGTACCTCACTGTACTCTGTCGAATGTTGTATGAATGAACTGAATCGAAGTTGGACACCTGGGTAGGATCCCTCGTTAGTTTTCTTTTTTCGTCATGGTTAGATGGAGCACAACCACTTACATAAGAAAAAATAATATCACGCATATTAAAACGCAAATTTTACGAAGTTTAGGACAGCATTTTTTTTAATTATAAGAATAATAAACAAAAAACTCTAATTACTGTCAAATTACTTTTGAACATGTGTGATATTGTTTCTCCTTGTGTAAATAGTCATATTCCATCCAGCCATGACGAAAAACGAAAAACTAAACGTTGATAAAATTTCGAAGCGTGGGCACATAACAAAATGTAAATTTCTTGAAACTCAAATATCTCAGTCTGTGTACGCTATTGACAGCTCATGTTTTAAACTAGTTGGTCTGTGAGTGAGAGCATTCATTTGATCCGACTATGACCAATCTTTTTAATTTGCCGTTGCATGGTCTTCAATTGTTAGTTAATATAAAAAAAGCTAGTAAAAAACACCTAATGTCGAATTCTTTTACGAAGACCAAACTCTGTTTATCAAAAAATAGCAAAGGTTATAGAATATAAATTCTGTATTATTTTTCAAGTTTTCCTTTGATCAAAATTCCTTCAATAAATGTTTGTGAGCTAAAATATGTTTACAAAATCATTCAAAAAAAAATTAGCATTCATTCTTAAGTTCAGTAACGCAAAAATTTACTGATATATTAAAGCACTCGTCAGCGCCTGCAGAACTCAGAAACTACAAAAGATTAAGAAAGGAAAGAAGGTAGCGCAATATGCATCTATAATATTAATGAGTTATAGTCGTAATCAATTTCGCTAGTAAAGCCATCGTCTAAAAACATTCAAAATTCGGCAAAAATCAGAAAAAAACACTAAAATCGAAAAAAATCAGAAGATCTGGCAACTCTGATTTTAACTGTAAGTTTGGGTGAACATGAGTTCGATTTTATTAGAAAAACACTAACCACGTAAAGATAGAGAAAAATAGATCAAAGAGGCGAGAAACAAGAGCACAGATCAAGAGAACACACACGAACATATATATATATATACATATAGAGTGACGCATAGAAGAGAAAGGAAAAATACTGGAAACATAAAGAAAAAAACTAAAAAGTGAAATGACATAGTTCATAGGAAAAATGTTCATGTGTGCTGCACAGATACATATTGGAAGATTCCTCAATACTAACTTATGCATGTTTCTTTTTACGTTATTAGTACTTTGTTTGGCCAAAAAAAGTTTTGACCTATTAATAAAAACCTTGTCCATTTCGCCCATCGGTTTTTTCGACGCAAGAGAGGTTTCCCCGTTGGCCTAAAAAGTCCTGGTTACGTCGCTGTTAGTTTGATCATACTAATGACAAAATACATAATGTTTAAATTTTCTAAAAGACAAAAGTTCTTTTCTAATGACGATCGATTATTAACAAATACTGTCTTTTTTATTTCTATACTTCAAACAGAAATCTTTTCTTTTTTTTGTGGGATTGCTAACGTCTGTAATGAGGGTGTCTGCAATTGAGAGGGAAGTCGCAAAACCTCGACTTAAAACTTACACTCACTATTTTCTTCGCAAATATATGTGGGTGTGGGTGTGGGTGTTCTTCTTCTCTTTATCGACACACACCCACACCCACATCCACCTACACCCGCACCCACACTCCACACCCACACCCCACACCCCCCACCCCACACCTTTACTCAAGAAAATATTGATGCTGTTAAAGATATGATGAACAATGATTCACATACGAGTATTGATTATATTTGCTACCACCTCAGACACGTCTATTACATATATTATCGTGAAAAATGTTTAAAAAGATTAGTCAAAAATTTACACAAGAAAAAGTCATCATAAAAAAAACATAGCATCTCGACAGTGCAAAAATGCGTATGCAGGATATTAATCTTCATCTTAATTATACTCAAGAAGGAAAACCAAAGTTATGGTTTATCCACCATAGTCACCTGACCTTAGTCCTTCAGACTTTTAATTGTTCAGCTGTCTACAATGTAACCTTGACACATATCCAGATAATACAAGTTTAGCTAAAGCAATAACCAAGGCACTTAAATCAATACCTATTCACGAATACCAAAAGACCTTTCAGAAGTGGATTGAGAGGATGAAACTTTGTATTGAACATCATGGGGACTACTTCGAACATTTACTGTACATAGAATAGCAAAATGTTTTTCCTATGAATAAATATTTGAAAGTGACAGAACTTTTTGATTGCCCTATGTATATGAAAAATGTTCTTTTTTTAAGGGCTCCTGTTGTCTATCCCTGAAGAACGTAACGAATCATATTCATAATTTAACGCAGAACTCATAATAGCTCGAAAATGAAAGAAAAGTAGCCTTTCTCTAGCCTAGAACGTATAGCAGAAAGTAATGAGTCCTCAAGAACAAATGATCAGAAAGCGAAGAGTGAGTGCATTACCTCAATACTTATTGTCTAGCTTCTCAACAACATACCAGATCCCAAAACTATTTTGCTACATAGAGGGCTTTAACTGTCGTCTATAAATTATACTCTAGCAATCATATTTATAATTTAAGTATTCGTAGAAATTTTAGAAGTTCTCATACTACTCAAAGGAGGAAGGGTCTTTTTTGTGAGTACGTTACCGGCATGTATTTTTACAATAAAAAGCGAAACACGAAATCGATTTGCATGAAACTTATAGAAGTTAAAGTGCTTTACGATGTACATATATACACCAAATTTCAAAGCTCTATGTTTTGTAGTTGCTAAGAAAATTAGATCGAAAGTTGAAAAAACGTGAGGGTGTTACCTGCGGAGAAGCCGTCCAATTCTTCAAATAGTTTGAATGGAGAATTGCCCAATACTCAGTCATCTGATGATCGTCTTAGTTGACATGAAATTATATAGTTATGGTAGCTGAATACTCACCCTTACTGTGCGCTCTACCGTCACCTATTGAAAAAAAAAATCAATTTTTTTGAAATCTATTGTGGATTTTTCAAAAAATATTTTTCCAGCTAGAGTCGTAGAACTCGTCAACAGCTTTCAGACTATGTCTTCAGTTTTAGCTTTAGACGATGTTTTATGAATGAAAAATTACTGGCAAGAGATGTTAAGACACTTAAGACATTTATAATTTTTGTGTAGAGTGACATTAAAATCATTAGTATAAGAGTTTATTTGATATACTTCATCAATACGAAAATTTCACATGATATTAGAAAAATAATGTTCATGCTGAATATAGACTTTGTACATTTTCTAATAGTTATAACTCAGTGAAAACTAAAGCATTCGCAATAAAAATTTGTTCTTTTTTTCAGCTCATAGAGTAGAGTAGAGTGATGTTCAAAAAGAATCAAATGAAAATATTTCTTCTTACAAGAAAAAATTCGCTTATTTCAAATAATGGTTTTTGTCATGCAAAGTGAACCTGTGACTGTTTTATTCATTTCTTTCTCAATTTTCAATCGCTGAAAGTATTTTTATTTCTTATGAAACGATAGCTCATCCAATTCTTATAAAAGTATATTAAATATTTAGATATATAAAGTAATTGTTATAAATTCTCGGCTAATCATTTGTATTGAGTTTTTATCTTTCCTTTATTTCACTTCTCATAAAATCGGAGCATTTAGCTGAATAACATTCAAAGAATAAATTTCGATGATCCTTTTAGTTAATATACACTTTCGTATACCCTTCAGTCGTTTTTAATATGTCCACAACCGTCTATATTCTCTGCTGATGTACTCTTAAACAGATTACTGAGATGATTCAACTTCTTGATAGACCATTATTTCTATTCATAAACGTTAGTATATTCTCTTTTCGTGCGTTATGCTCATGTATAGTCTCGGTAAGTATCCTTTTAGAAATGTTGCTTAGAACACAATTCATAGCGTGTATTATTATGTGATTTTTTTAAATAGTGTTAGATAACTTCAACTGGTACATTGATTCATCTGTCATGCACAATATATTGGAATATCCAATAATTTATTAAAGTGTTTGTTTTGCATGCATTTTGTTTGGTACATACATTCTATGGAAAACTTGGAGCAAGAGGAAAACACAGAAAAATGATAAGGATGAAGTAGCAGAAATTGGGGATGAAAATATAATTAAACAAGGATTTCGAATGAGTGCTGTACCGGAGAATGCTGATATGATAGTAATAGGTTCTGGTATAGCTGGACTTACTGTAGCTTCCATAATGGCACAAGTAGGCAAAAAAGTCTTATTACTTGAACAGCATGATGTTATTGGAGGTAATACTCATACTTTTAAAGAAAAAGGTTTTGACTTTGAAACTGGATTGCATTACATTGGTGGTAGAATTGGTAAGAAGACATCGAATTTAAGAAAACATTTTGATTGTACGTAGGTCACTCCAAAAGTTTTTAGATTCTTGATTAATTTAAGACATATGTACGACGTTGTTTGTTGTAGTAGTAGAGTCAAGTCTTAGAAGAAAGTCCACAAAATTTTGGCTCTTGAATATTTTCCCTTCCTTTTTTTTGTAGATTAACTGATACACTACTAACACATTTTTTTGGCATTGCTATGAATCTCACAAGAGACGAAATTCGAGTAATGATTTATTATGATTACAAAAAAAAATTGTCATAGCAAGAATGCCTGGAATCTTTACAGAAAACATTTGGTGACTCTTGTGTTTCACGTGCAACAGTTTACAGTTGGTATGCTGAATTTAACCGTGGCAGAGATCACTTTGAAGATGAACCTCGTGCTGGTCGACCGAGAAGTGCGGTCACTCCAGAAAACATCGAAGCTGTTCGTCAGCTGGTC
>CAJNOL010003563.1:10338-21639 GCA_905250125.1 Rotaria sordida
ACCCACACCCATCCCACACTACAAACCCACACCCCCTTCCCCCACACCCACACCCATACCCACGCCGCCACCCACCCACACCCACGCCGCCACCCACCCACACCCACACCCACACCCACACCCATACCCACGCCGCCACCCACCCACACCCACACCCACACCCACACCCTAAGCAATCTTCCGAAAGTGCGATTGACAAAAGTGCCAGCATCGGTCGAACAGATAGTATTGCTTGTTTTCAAACTTGAGTTGATTTTCAAATCTCAATACAGTAGTGCATTTGATCGTGAGGTGAAGTTACCCCTATTTTCTTGATCGATGTTGGATTGAATATGGCATAGTCACTGAATAAAAGCGACGGTTTTCATGTCGTCATCAGGAAGTCCCTCAGATAATAATAACATTGTTTTCCTTCTTTCAGATGCACCAAAGTCATCCCAACCAAAGTCCATTCCGGTTGTACCGAAACCCATGCCGAAGTCAACGAAACAAGGTATGTTGCTTGGAGTGTAGCAGTATTTTCCATTGAAAGAATGACTTCATCGGTCATATCATTCGTGATATGCTCAATGGGGGCCATCTCTACCTATTGTGTATTGGTTGGCGCTATAACGAAGGAATTCCCTCCCACTGACAGAACATATCAATCCCTCTTAGAACCATAATGATGCCATTATGAGTGACGTTTCGTCGAATACTTTATCTGCGATGCTGTGCAGCGTCAAATATCCACCTAGTCTACCGCTGTCTGACACTCTTTCTCGTTAGTGGCGCAGCGAGAAGTTTTCACAGTGGGAAAAATTACCACCAGATGTGTTACGAAGCAGTGAGGCTCTGAGGAGTCTGGTGATTTAATTTTACCTCAGATTATTAGTAGAGATTATTTTGCACGAACAAAAATCAGACGCTTCGAATATCACGCATTTTGAGTAGAATAAATTTTTCTACGTGCAAAGATAAATCTGCTGCTTATGAGCAAGAAGAGTTCTCGAAGATCTGAACTTGTTTCAATGCAAGTGACTGAGATCATCTACGTTTAGCTAACTGCCACAGAGTGTGGTGACGCTCCTAGTCTCAGACTAAAAACCGTGAAGATGAGAACTTATGATGTTGATTGAAAACTAAAAGGACTTCTGTAAAGAATATTATATTGAAGTCTTAACAATTCTTGCGAATATCGTTCTGCAGGGTACCCGATTATGTATTTATGATGCAAAAAATTCAATAAAGTGTGGGCGTCAATAAGGTTCGAACTAAGAAATACACGCACACCGGCAAACTCGAAATGATTTCCGAGAGAATTTCAAGAAGTCAGAGGTGATTTAATCAATATTCGGACAAATCAAAAAAAGTTCGCGAGATTCAGGAAAATTTCAGAATATTCAGGAGAGCCATGGGAGATCATCCGAAAAGTTCTTTCAAATTTCGGGCAAAGCTGACAATTCTTTATCAAAATTCGCAGACTCAAAAAGAGTGCAGAATATTGTAGGAAACTCAAGATAGCGACACGGGATCCGAGAAACTACAAGAAAATTCAATAAAAATTGCGTCAAATTCCACGAAATAACGAATACTTTCAGAACATGCTGTAAAATTCGTGAAATCAATCGAAATTTCAAGAAGGTATTCTGAGAATGCTGAAAAAGCAGGAGTGGCAGTTTCGTTAGTTTTCATTTTGCGAAATTGAAGTCAAGTGATACTTGCACATTCATGAGGGCAATCTTCTGAGATTTATCCTTAGGTCAAAATTCTAGAATCTGACTTTACAATTTGATGTGTCTGATGCACCTCTAGATGTAACAAAAATATTTTCATCTTTAATTTAAAAGTTTTGTATCCGATCTCATGGATCTCATCGCGCTGATGACGAATATTGTATTTTCATTCAATATTGACTGATTAATAAAGAGAATATAAAGATCTTTTTGATCTTGACCCTTATAAGGCTGCTTCATAAAGACAAAAAGTCACTGCTAATGCTAAAAGTCAAAGTTATTCTTAAAATGAATGAAAAGTTTATCTTGTGTTTTACAGTAGAAAACATAAGTGCCCCGATGCTACTTTGGTTTTTTAGGACTTGCAAAATTGACTTGAAGGTGCTCGTGAAATATCTGATTCACCTTTTTTCTTGACAAAACATATTTTGGTAGAAAAGAACAGATAAATTTACGCACACATAACTACGTAGTTTTGAAGTGGATGGTAAATTCTTGACAGAGTTACTGCATTGAGACTCTTGATCGGTAAGAGAGTATTATCAATAGTGATTCTCGCAGACTCTTGCTAAGTCAGATGAAGCACAAAAACTGAGTTAGGCCGAGGTCATCTAAGTTATCCAAAAATGCCTTTAAAAAGGATTTTGGAGTTAAAAACCGTTTATTTTCTATTTAAAACTTATAAGAATTCGAAGCACCTAAGTCTTAATAGGTTTTTTATTGTTTGACCTAACTTCAATGCAAGTACGATATTTGTGATCAAAGCAATGAATTCTCTGAGATTGGATACAAAACTTTCAAATTAAAGGCACAAATTTCTTTTTGATCTTTGGAGCATCACAGGGGCGGAAATTGTTAAGTCAGATTTCAAAGTTTTAAGCTAACACAAAATCTCAGCGGAGTACCCCTAAGATGCGCAAGTGTCACTGAATTTCGATTTCGTGAAATAAAGAATCATGAAATCGCTATTCCACCTTTCCGAAAACTCAAGAAAAGTCCAAGAGGTCCGATAAAAGCCAAGCAAAATTTAGACGAATTCGTCAACTCGAACAAACTTGGCTGATGTATTGCGCACTGCTCAGAACATAACGTGAAATCACAATGAATTCCCAGCGAATAACAGAAAATCTTCAAATATTCAAACAAAGCTCCCAAGGAATCGAGAGAACTCCGAGAGATTTCTGAAAACCCTAGACAATCAAATGAAAGTCAAGACAGTTGCAGGAAATCCAACAAAATGCATGAATTTTTAGTGAACTTTGGAAAAGTAAAGAAATTCCGAGTTATTCGCAAAAAACCGATAGAAGTAAAGGAAAATTCGGCAAACAAAACAAAAGCCGCGGAGATGCAGAAAAATTTCGGGAAATACCAACAATCGCAGCAAAGTAGCGCAAACTTTTGAAGTTTTCGCGAATAACTGACTTTTCACGAAAAACCAGGGAGAGTCAGAACCAATTCAGAAGATCACGATAAATGTCACTTCAAATCCGATAAAAATAAGGGGAATCACAGAAGAGAGCAGCATCAAAAATTCAAGAGAAGCTTGAGAAAATTTGATGAATGAAGAAGATACTCGCGTGGACGTTGTGGAATCTCTGATAAAATACATGAGAACTGGAAAAGTTCGGGAAACCCGCGAAAATGTAATCTTTTTCGACGAAAGTCGCTATAAATACGCAAAAGTTCAACAAGATTGAGAGAGAATTTAAAAGAAAGAAAACAGTTCCGAAAAAATCTTCCAAAATCTTCGAGAAGTTGAGGAAGTTTTGCGAAAGCTCTCGGTAGAATCTGATGAAATTTTGGCCAATTGAAGCAGATTTGATGAAAGGCTGAAAAAGAGAACAAAAAATTTGAGAAAAATGCACCGAATTTCAGAGAGTGAATCAGATATCGTAGAAAGCACAGACGATTTCGTGAAATTCCAGAAAATTCTGCAAAAAATTTGATATTTATCGAGAATCAAAGCCAGTTCTGATAACTTCTGAAAATTTCTGAAAACTACAGAAAATTTGGAAAACTACAGAAAATTCTGGAAACTACTCGAAAAAAATTCCAAGGCAATTGGGAAAAGCCAGGTGCACTTAACAAAACTCATGAAGATGTAAGAGAATGACGAAGTGATCGCATTAAAATGCACAAAACTGCACCAAAGCCGTCCTTAAAAGTTCTGGAAGATTCGAAAAAGTTTTAGAGGATTGCAAAACATTCCGCAAAATCCTAAGAAAGCTACATCGAATTTTCCGAAAAACTCAGTAGGCTGTGATAAAATTGATCAAGCATCATTTCTTCCAAACTTTTCTATTTTTGCTCTGTTGCAGTTTTCATCCCGAATATTCCCGCAAATGCCAGATGGGAAAAGAATGGAGTGACCATCGCAGGAGGCAATGGAAATGGTGATGCAATAAACCAACTCAACCATCCTTGTGCCCTGTACATAGACGATGATCAAACTGTTTACATCGCTGACACAAAAAATCATCGTATTGTGGAATGGAAGCGTGGTGCAAAGAGTGGTCAAGTGGTAGCTGGTGGAAACGGAAAAGGAAATAGAGTTGATCAGTTGAATGAACCAAGAGATGTGATTGTCGAGAAAGAGACCGACAGTCTTATCATCTGCGACTTCGAGAACGATCGAGTGATGCGATGGTCTCGTCGAAGTCGAACAAGTGGAGAAATCATGATCAAGAATATTGCTAGTCGTGGACTGACGATGGACGATCAGGGATTTCTCTACGTCTCTGATTGGGGCACGAATCAAGTGAGACGCTATCGAATGGGAGAGAAAGCAGGAACGGTGGTGGCGGGTGGCAATGGACTAGGTGATCAGCTTGATCAACTCAAATGGCCTTCCTACATCTTTGTTGATCGAGATTATTCTATCTACGTCTCGGACTGGGACAATCATCGTGTGGTGAAGTGGACGAAGGCGGCGAAAGAAGGAATTGTTGTGGCTGGTGGACGAGGCCAAGGGAATGATTTGACACAATTGTCATCTCCACGAGGAGTGTTCGTCGATCAATTTGGCACACTCTATGTGACAGATTGGAGAAATAATCGAGTGATGCGTTGGTGCAAAGGGGCGACACAGGGAGATGTTATTATTGGTGGAAACGGTGCAGGGAAACAAGCAAATCAGTTAAACAGTCCCGAGGATTTGTCATTCGATCAAGATGGCAATCTTTATGTCATTGACGGCTGGAATCATCGTGTTCAACGATTCTCAATTGAGAAATGACTTTGAATTTTTGTTGTTTTGAGCGCAACAACAGAGTGAATGTTGTTTTCGATTTCTTTTCGTATATTTTCAAACAATCAATAGTTTTTTTTTTGAGAGGGTGTGGGTGTAGGGCAAGGGGAAACAGCAGAGACTTCAGCCGTGAAGTCTTGAAAGTCTTTCGAAGTCTTCTGAAGTCTCTTGAAGTCTCTTGAAGTCTTATGAGGTCTTACAAAGTCTCTTGAAGTCTCTGAAGTCTCAAAAAGTTTTATGAAATCTCATGAAGTCTCATAAAGTCTTATGAAGTCTCATGAAGTCTCATGAAGTCTTTTGAAGTCTTATGAAGTCTCATGAAGTCTAATGAAGTCTAATGAAGTCTCATGAAGTTTTTTGAAGTCTCTTGAAGTCTAATGAAGTCTCATAAAGTCTTATGAAGTCTCATGAAGTCTTTTGAAGTCTTATGAAGTCTCATGAAGTCTTTTGAAGTCTCATGAAGCCTCTTGAAGTTTTTTGAAGTCTCTTGAAGTCTAATGAAGTCTCATGAATTCTTTTGGAAGTTTTGAAATACATTTATCCCAAGGCAAACAATCAGACACTAAGATCGGACAAGATTCTGTGTCTGATCATGTATGATCTTGTACGAATCATACCAAATCGTACAAAAAAATCTTAGTCTCTGGAATCTTACATCAATCCTTACAGTAAGACTCTTGACAGATCTTGTTGTCTTGCCAAATCTTACTGTAAGATTTTAGAAAATCTTATGCGACGGTTGGATCTGATAGAAATCTTGCAGTAAGTATTGGTGTAAGATTTCAGAAACTACGATCTTTCGTACGATTTCATATATTCGTACAAGATCTGCTGTCATATTTTTTGACCTGGATAGTGCATGAAAATTCATAAGAAACCAATGAAATTGTCTTGTTTTCGATGGTCTTATTTTAGCAGAAAGGGGAACTTTTTATTTTTTTTTCAATGTGCTGGAAAAACACTCAAGTTTGTTGGATCTTAGAAAATATGATAGTTAATAACTGAATGCTTTTTGAATGAAGTGATTTATTTTTATAAGAAATGTTCCATCTATCAAATATCAATTTTATGAAGAATTTTATTCCTTTTTGTTTGTTTCTATCACTCGTGATAATCTATCAGCCGATGAACGGCTAGCTCTGTCGGTCAATAAGCAACCAGCCGTTTGCTTGCGTATAAATTTAGTCTTGTTATTTATTTGCACTTGAAAGTAGAAGTTTTTCAATGGTGGATTAATCGAATCAACTATACGCGTACCAGTAAAGTTTATTGTCTTAGTTTTAATTTCATCAACGCTTTGTGTCATTGCCACATCTTTATTCTAGATATGGATATACTGCGAGAAACAATTCTCAGAAACAAGAAACACTTTTGTAATCTCTATATGATAAGTTTTGTTTTTTGCATGTTATAGAAGTTTCATGTAATTTCTATAAGGTTTTTTGATAGTCATAGAATCTGCCTTTTGAAGTCTCGTGAAGTCTTATGAAGTTTGTGAAGTCTGGCGAAGTCTTGTGGAGGGTGTGGGTGTGGGTGTGGGTGTGGGTGTGGGTATGGGTGTGGGTGTGGGTGTGGGTGTAGGGTGTGAGTGTGGGGTGGGTGTGGATTACGGAAGGACTCACACCCACACCCACACCCTTCTAATAAACCTTTCCAAAAAAACTCGTAAAAATGTATTCTGTAAAACGAATTCATTCTAAATATCAGGAGACAATGTTGAATACCATTCAAGATTTGTCAGCAATGTATTTGTAGAGTATGAAAACATAGACGATTGACAATCAACGACAGCACTGATCAAAATTATAAGAATCAGTGTTTTTATTTTTAGTTTTCTTTTTCTTTTCCTTTTTTTAATTGATTTATTTATATGCATATATGCATACCAGTGTTGTGTATTCAAATATGAACTTAGATTTTATAACATCAATAGATCGTTTGACAAAAAAAATTAGAACTAGAAAAACACTTGTTCTTATAATTTTAAGCAGTACTGTACCTTTGCACGCACTCCATTCCTAATTGCTATGTTATGAATTGGTCATGAGCACTGATGATCGACAGTAGATTTTGAGTGATCGCCTAGCATTTTCAAACGAAAATAATAGGAACAAAATTCAACATCAAGTTCCACTTAACAAAATTCATTTCAATCTTGAATAAAAAACAGAAAAGGCATTGTACATATTAAGATAAAATAGTTTCTGATGATAATTCTTAAAGCACTAGCGAGTCTGGTTATCTCAACTTCAATCGTAGTGATATCAATATAATCTTTCTCTATTGATATCAGATTTTGCATAACAGCCTTTGGCAGTATGTGAAAATCTTCCGCATCGAGTACATGGTAATACTCGATCAGAGATATCACATGAAGCATAATATTGATTTATGTTATGTGAATTTCTGCCAAGTTGATCACAGTACATTATCGGCATTTCGAGATTGCGCCTTTGTCGTTTTCTTCGATTATTGCATTCATTTGCAAAATGGCCAGGTTCATCGCATGTGTAACATCGTTTCGTTTGGAGTATAGAAGATTGTCGAATTTTATTCGGACAATTTTTTGCAAAATGGCCTTCTTCTCTGCAGTGAAAACATGCATTGGGATATACTGCATCCATTATTGCTGATTTTTGACCCGATGTCAGAATAATATTTGACCATTGAGCACCTCTGACATTATCAATGCCATACTTTTTCATATATTCTAAAGTGATGTTCATTTCATCAGACGAATTTTTGACGTCATGAATTTTGATGACTGATAATGGTGTATAAAGTTTTGTCCATTGACTGCCATTGTAGCCATCGAGATGCTCCGCAAATCGTCGGTCAACATCAAACGTTTTTCCAATATAGTATTTATTGTTTGTACATTTTAGAACGTAAATTTTTGCCATGTTCTAAAATATGAAAAAACAAAAAAACCAAATGAGTACTGTGTATCCCAAAAGTCCTCTTTGATAGATAATTTTGCATAACTCTGTGAAGTATGAAGTTTAACTGACTAATTTGTTTTCTATATGATAGGCATCATCGTCCAGTTTTTTTTTATACAGATAACTTTTACAAATACTATAGAAGAATATCATTTTTTGATCAAACAATAATATTTAGTTCTATTATAGACTGCATAAAGTTGTTTTTTGGTGTATGCGTTTTTATTCATTCAATATTTTTTACTTTACTTTGCGCTTGCAAACATCTATACATTGCAGTGTCGGTGTGGATGGTGTGTGTGCGTATGGGTGTGGACGTGGAATAGAATTACATATAAAATGATAATCTGAACTTGTCTTTTTTTCAGTCAGTGAAACCGTTGGTTGTATGTAAAAACTTTTCAAAAATATGTATGACACAAAGAGAAATATGAACTTGCAGGACATAGAAATTTCCTAATCTTGCATTAGTCTAGTTAAACTTCATCCATGGATAGGTTGAAAATGCTATGAAAAAATATCTAGTCGAATATTGATCTCATAATTAAACGATATTGTAATTATAGACAAAAGCATTGCGAAATCAATTTGTCGAAAAAGTTGAGTTTATATTGAATGAACTAATTCCTACATAATTCTAGATTAGTCGCAATTAGTGCTCGTTCTCATTTGAGTCACATGTATAAGGGATAAAAAAAAAATTACATTGACACATTGGTATCTAACTAGACGAGAATGAGACATAAAAACGAATCTCTTGATGGCAACTATTAGAGATCTTTTCATTCGATTCTTGTCTACGCACTCTCAAACATAAGTACCTTTCTTTTTTCAAAAATACAAGCGAAATAATGAAACAAGTATAAGCCGAAAAAACGAAAGAGTGCTAATGGGCAAAAGCAGATATCAATAACGAAGAGAAATATGAAGACATGTAGGCAACATGCCTGTAACAGTGGCCGAATAAAAAATGAATAATTGCCGATGATTTCTATTTAAACGACTGAGATAATAAAACATATTTACGACTATGTGTTCTTTATTCAACAGTTTTTTTTCTATTCCTTACTCCTCCCATATTTTTATGTCTGACAGAAGAAAGAGAAAAAAACTCATTAACGTTCTGTACTCTCGATGGCAGCGAAGGAAAATGTCGCTTGTAATGTTAGACTCATGTCAGCACGTCTTATTGTGTCGTTTGTGACGTTGCTTGTTCAGATAAAAAACGAACTGAAGAAAAAAAAATATGCGAACTTATCATATTATTATGATTTATTGTGTTGACACTTTACAACAGAGAATCACTAGGAGGAAATTTATTCACCGATAGTAGTGAGAGGTATTGTTCAAATAATAAGTTTAGTAGCAGCATAGAACATGTATTATTAAGGATGGAAAATCGTAGATAATAGCATAGAAAAACGTACTCATCCAAAAACTATTTTATCTTTAATATCTCAAATCTGAGAATTGAACATCTGTATATTGCGTGTAGCACAATTTGTCAAAATTAACAATGTTGCGAGTTGATTAGTAGTGTGACAATTTTCGTCTTGACTTCAATTTCCTTAACAATACATGAATGTATGAGATGTTAATAACATGTTAAATGTCATTTTTAGACAAATTTTATCGATATCAAACAAAATCGAATTATTATGGCTATTTACAGTGCAAGAAAATTCATTTGTTCCACTATTCAACTCTGATGAGACGATATTTGAAAATTCTTTGAATCTAAAGTGACAGCTGATTAGATGAATGCCTTCACTAAGCTTGTTATGCGAATTTCAGACTTCTGATAAGGCCTTATGTAAAGTTTAACGATGTTCTTCTCCGTCTGTATACTCAATTTTTGAAATGAAGAAAATAATTCAGTACTTCTTTTTGCATGTCATATTGTTATCTGTCGTGCTTGCAGATGATTAAACGATAAATCTGCAATCTGTTTATTTCGATCACAGTCATACTTTCGTTTTTAATAAATTGTAATAATACGGCTCTAAGAATAAATATGTTCGATTGATGATTAACTATTCAAAATGAATGTTAAAAAAACCACACTTTCTGTTGAACACTATTTAAGTCTGTCTTGCATTTGTTCAATATTGACAGCTATTTTTGTGTGAAGCGAAGGCACAAATTCATTTATCAATCGTTGAAGCACTGTATTCTATCATCTACGGCAAAATTACGCTCAAAAATATCGTTGACTACAGCTTAGTTTTTTCTTCTGGCTGCCGATTCAATCCCTCTAATTGTGATGCAAAATCAACGCATAATATAAAAAGTTACTTATCAATTCTGTAGAGTAAATTGGGGTGAATGTAGACAAAAATTTAGTGACCTCTCGTATAATGGCTATAACTTTTTTATTTTTCATTTTTTCGAAAAATTTTCTTCACAAGACACCTAGCTGGTCACATCCTCTATCGATTAATGAAGTATGCTCCTCAAAATCTTGTCAGTACACCTATCTGCAAGGTGTTCTTTCAGCACTTCTTTGCAATTCTATATTCACCCCATTTGGAAGGAATGTATAATCTCGTTGGTGCTGTAGGAGTGAATGTATAATTCCAGCTATTTTGTATATAATTATTAAAACCTAATTTTTAGCCGTTTAATATATTATTATTTGGTGATTTTTTCATTAGTAGATAGCCCAAAGTCTTTTCTATCAGTCTAAACTAATCTTACGATTATAAGTCAAAACTGTTTTTTTTATAAAGCGTAAAAAAAAGAGCTGTAAAAAAATTTTTTGTACGCATTCACCCCATAGGGGGGGGGGGGGGGAATGTATAATCATCATTGCGCTTGTGGAGTGAATATAGAATCTCAGCAGATTTTGCTGGACACACAAAAACTCAAGTTTTAACAGATCCATAAGGAATTTTGAGGTGCTCTCAACAGAAAAATTATTCAGAATGATGAGCTTAATAATCATGAAACATTTCAGAAATCGATTTAAACTCTTCATATGTAGTTTTGCCTGTTATACACGACTGAGAGATCAGATTTATGCTGGAAATGATTGTTTTTCAAGTGAACTTTATCAAAACTACGGTTGATATAACCTTTCACACTCATCAAAAAAAGTCAAGTGTAGTTCTGTCCTCTCTTTCATATTGTGGACATAGTTTACCTTCTTGAGAAAGTTGTGGGTGTGAGTGCAAGCTGTGAGTATACTGGAGAAGGAGTAACAGGTATTCACCCACACCCACACCCCACCCTTACCCACACCCCACCCTTACCCACACCCCACCCTTACCCACACCCCACACACACCCACACCCCACCCACACCCCACCCATACCCACACCCCACCCACACCCACACCCCACCCACACCCACACCCAACCCACATGCACACCCACACCCTAGCCACACACCTACTCAC